>JAODAG010025389.1:6283-17768 GCA_027574785.1 Orphnurgus asper | reverse complement strand
ATCTGGATGTAGATAATGATGTGGCAGCTATATTAAAGACATAATCTGGATGTAGATAATGATGTGGCAGCTATATTAAAGACATAATCTGGATGTAGATAATGATGTGGCAGCTATATTAAAGACATAATCTGGATGTAGATAATGATGTGGTAGCTATATTGAAGACATAATCTGGACGTAGATAATGATGTGGCAGCTATATTAAAGACATAATCTGGATGTAGATAATGATGTGGCAGCTATATTAAAGACATAATCTGGATGTAGATAATGATGTAGTAGCTATATTAAAGACATAATCTGGATGTAGATAATGATGTGGCAGCTATTATAAAAAATTATGTATGTTGTGGTAGCTCTGAAAAAGACATATTCTGGGTACAGATGATGTGGTAGCTAAGTTGTAAGTTGTAAGTAAAGATTCAGGAAGGGTGTCCACTTAAAAAAAAAACACGAAAGTTATAAGGAACCAAACTACAAGAACCCAACAGACCTCAAAATCTACCACCAGGTAAAAGTGCCTTCGTAAAGACATTGACACTTTTAAACACCACGACCGAATCAGGTAGACTATTCCACTCATCTACAACTCTCTGCGAGAAGAAATTCTTTCTAACATCTAACATCGCAAACTCTGAAGCTTGAAATACAGTGGCCTCTAGTTCATATCGACTCGGAACTCAAAATGTATCAAAAGTTGTCCAAACCATGAACGATGTCAAATACTTGAAATAGATCACCACGAAGTAGCCTAAGCTCAAGAGAAGTTAAATCAAGATACTTCAACCTTTGACCTATACGAAAGACCTCTCGTTGAACTTACACGCCCTTCTCTGCCCCCCCCCCCCCCATCACTGCCTATATTTTGAAAAGTATGGATTCCACGCCTGTACAGTACCACTAGTGTACCAATATGTACATCATAATGTCATAGACTCAATGTACAACATACAGTACAGCGGTACCAATAAGTGTGTCCACCGAACTGGTACTATACCCCATCAGAGGAGTGTCGATTAACTGTTCGGTGCGTCAGTCGTGTAGTGACACAGTCAGCCATGTAGTGACACAGGAGTGAAATGGAACGTCATGTATTATTTACATGTAGATCATGTTACACTGGTCAATTCAGACGAAATAAACTGATTCTTATCATAGCGTAACAGTGATATGTCTTGAGTCTAGCTTACGACAATATACATATGTATGTTGATCACACCGAAATTACTTAATATTAATAACGATAACATAGTTTACATACCTGCGAGGCACACTAGAAACAACGAAGCTAAAAATGGCTTCATATTGGCCGACTTTATTATGTTTTGGAAGATATCAACAGAGGATTTCGGTGGTGTGGGTCTGCTGGAGTTGTATCGTCACAAACTAAAGATATCTACCAGTAGCTGCCCTGTGCCGTCAGTAGATAGGAGTCCTGCGGGGATGTATGCTAATTACTTCAAAATAGAATATCCACAAGTTCTAATCATTGATCAGAAGCCAACAAACTATTTTATTTACATGGCTCCGAGAATCGAACGATTATCTCTTATAGTTTATTTAGGAATCAAGACAGTAAGCTAATTAGCAATATCTCATTTGCGACTTTGATCCCGTAAATTAGAAACGTTTAATTCCATAACGCATCTAAGGGCTGTTAATGTCATAACGAATTGACGGTTTTCGTAGTCCAAATTTATTGATTTCTAGCCATATTACCAGCCATTATTAAAACATATGCATATTTGTTAAGCCCAATGTGATAAGACCTGCCCACACTGCTTAACTTAAAAATAAATAAATAACCGGGCTGTCATCCAACATAGTCATGAGCTACATATTACGTGGCACTACACTCGACAAATTATCTACAGTTGGCCTTGTTTAGTGCAATGGTGCAGTGGCATATGCTGTCGCTGTCGGGGTTGGGTTTCTGTCAAAACAAGTAACAGTCTGAATTTCTCGTCCTGTTGGCTAATATCGTATGTAGTGTCTGTGGTGTGTAGTATCTGTAATGTGTAGTATATGTGGTGTATAGCAGTGTTGTAGTCGAGTCCACCACATCCGAGATCAAGACCAAGACCGAGTCCCTTGGATCCGAGAACAAGTCGAGTCCGAGTCCAAGTCAATCCGAGTCCAAGTCGAGTCACCGAGTCCAACAAAATCATTCAGTCAGAACATCGCCAGTATTTTATTCAAACCATGTAACACTAGACATTATATATACAATACAGTTAGAGGTTAAGACACTGAAAACAAGTGAAAAACCATTAATAGAAAACATTGAACAAGATTGAAGGCTGACTTAAAAGTACATGTAGCCTATGCATCAATTACATAAATTATGTTGATTATGTAAACATATATAGCTTATTAACGTTAAAATAATAGTTCAGAGGTAAAATATTTTCAGTCGTGATTCTAAGCATTCCAGTGAAATTTGCATTGGATTCCGACAAGCTGTTTTGGAGAAATGAATTAACTGTTGGACCAACAGTGAACTTGAAACAAACATGTGACATCATAGCTTCATATTGATGCCATATGCGAAACCTTTTTGTGAAAGTGTATATTTAGCAACTTATATTATTTGCGGTCTCGGGTTCGAGACCCTGGCTCCTTGAACTCGAAACGAAGACCAAGACCGAATCATTTGCATCCGAGACCAAGACCGGAGAATCCGAGTGGGCCGAGACGGTGGGCCGAGACCGGGAGGAGTCCCTGGAGGTGGGTCACCACCGATTAGCTCCACCAAATTAAAATTAAACAGGCACATTTACACTGGACGCACCAAGGCTAGCACGTATGCCTTTGAAGCAAAGACACACTGGTAGCAATGGAAACATTGAAGGCAATGGAAGAAGGAAAGATCTGGAAGCAGTAGAGACCTGGATGCTGGAAGGTCCTGGAAGCAGGAATACCATGTAAGCATATATGTCCTGGAAGCTAGCAGGTCATGGAAGCAATAAGGTCTTGGAAGGTGGAAGGTCATTATTCATAAAGTCGTCAAAGTCATCCAAAATCGCCAAACGTTTCCTAAAAGTTTCCCAAACTATTTATATGAGAGCAGCATCACATATCGATTGACCATTTTGTGTACGTTGTTTGTATATCTTGTTGTAACAACTGTTTTATCTTAACTCAGGTATAGCTTTATTTCTCGAGATATCATTTGCCTATTTTTTAATCTGGGATTATCTTATTTAGTTAATTAACCATATCAGCTGTTTGTTTAAATCCTGTATCAAGTGATAGTTTGTACCTTACTACTTCGCTAATAGTTTGTATTCTTGTCATCAACACGAGTGTTCCTCAAGATGAGGCAGCCAAGACCCTGGAAGACGAAGTGAAGAGCGTGCTAGACGAAGCCAAGCAGGAGCTTACTGCAGCTGAGGGAGGGAGGAAGGGCGACGCCGAGATGGAGGAGAGATTGGCCAAGCTGCAAGGCATGGACGTACAGACGTACAGAGGTATATTACACTCCAACAAGATTGTACTTATAATTACCAGTCTAGTTATTTCTTCTGATGAGACCTTTGACTTTTGTTGTTATACCAATGTCCTCTTCCATTGGTGGATCCACAGTGAATTGTACCGGTATCGGGGTTCCAATTCGGGTCTTTGGGGTGGGAGAAAACAATTAGTAACGCTTGACCCACCTTTTGGCCGCTGTTTTGATCTGCCAAGTGCCCTTGTCCTGGCTCATCCAGAAGCAAAATGGTGGACATGTTCATAACAACAATAGGCAATAGGATGGGTCATCGACACATGTTACAATACATTATAGTGATATCATGAGATAACGTCCATACCTACTGATTTAAGAATACAATAGCAAACTAGACAGTACCGTACCTGCGATGGAAGCCCCATGAACCCTTAGAAGGCCACAGGACTGAACTCTCTGCATTGCACAGAAATGATGCAACGACAGCTTTCGGTATTGATATGACCATGGTAGGCCTAGCCTGTTCCCTGATCTTTCTGCCATGGAAAAAAAGCAGGAAATAGTCGACGAGAAAATCGATTAATGTAACGAAGGAATTTCTGCAACCCGAGCCTCGTAGTTACACAATTAGTGATATGCTGCTCTCACTATCATAGAAATAAATATTCATTTCTATGGCTACTTAAACATCAATAATAGAACGCGCGACAACCAATTGCGTACAAAACGGCTTTGTTACATTTCCACCAATTGAAGCTCTAAAACTAACGGACGATTTATATTTCCACTTGTGCATGCGCAGACCAAGGCAAGAAAGAACAAGAAATGAGCGAAGCAGAGATGACAAGAAGGTACATAGCCAAGGTACGTATAAAGTCACCAGCATCGTAACATTTCACGGGAAGAAGAAAACCCATGTCGGCGTAGATACATTTTGTTGTTGTTAGTCTTTGTCCCCTTGCGAATCACTAGAGCATGAAATGAAAGTAACCTTTATACACCTTACAGGTAATGACCGTGGTTTATCAAAGGCGTCAAACGTTGGTTGCAAGATGAGGTTCGATTGTCAACATTGCCTTCGTATTACGCTGATGCATGGAAGCTGTAGCTCTAATATCAAACCAAGTATACTCGGTATTTGTAACCAATCTCCACTGGCGGCTGTGACGTCATCGAACAACTACGGAAGACACTTGCGGCCATCCGATTTAGAGAGACGACAGCCCCGATCGTACATCGCTTGCCCGAGCTACGAAGCCCCGGAGGCTACACACGTGGACAGGTTTACGATGGCACTGGTGTTTAAAGTGATTTGGTTCAAGTTGGTTATTTACTGTCAGTTTAACTTTCGCTGTGTTATATGCCACTTTCCTTTGAAACAGCTCCTCGAGGAAAACAGGTTAGACGAAAGACTGGAAAGAGATGGATACAGCGAACTCGTGAAACATCCGAGTCCACGCTCTGGTGATAAAGCAAAGGTAATTCTTTGATTCGTCATCACCGTCGACCCATTATCGCACTCTCCGCTGTGCTCGAGCTGTATCCTAGACCTGTCCGTGTACGTACCACCCCCCCCCCCGTTACTTCGTAGAGCGGGTCACCCGGGCTTACGGTCGGACCGTAATTTTTAAAATCCGATTGCCACACGTGTCTTCCGTAGGACGATGGCGTGACCGCCATGGCACGACCACTCGTCGGAGAGACAAAACAATCGGGGTTAAGTAGTGCATCGTCGAGCTCTGAGTGGATCAGTCGAGTCGTGTTCGTCACTGCTTGTAGCCAGTTCGTCTGCATGGAATGTTTTCTGCGTAAAATGCCCGAGAAGCCGGAAGGAGGGTCACGAAGTGTTACTTACGATATTTTGTTACGTTTGTTTCTGGTAGGCCGTGGACCCCGACGAACTTCCGTGGTGTTGTATCTGCAACGAGAACGCCTCCCTCCGGTGTCACGACTGCGACGACGACTTGTATTGCAAAAGCTGCTTCAGGTCGGTGTAATATTATTAGAAAGACAGTTGGTTATCTGGGTGTCTTGGGTAGGGGAAGGGGAGACAATTTTTCCCCTGGCTAGGTTGTATTTCCCTTAATTAAAACATGTTTTAGTTTGTCGTTCCATAACCGTCTCTTGTAAAATAATCAAAACCGTTAACGCATGCTTTTATATCGATCCCAGTTTTTGTGGGGAAAAGTATAGTCTTCAAAGGTCTTGTGATATGTTCAAAAAGAAGATATCATGAGACGATAATTATTCATCACAAAGCCAGTTGGCTTAGTGATTCCTTGCCAATACAAGAACTCTAATGTAACAGCTAGTTGAAGGCAACATAAGTGTTCTTTGATCATTAAAACCATTAAAATTTTATCATTAAAATCGAAAAGTTTCCTAAAGTCGATGGCAGTTGCCTAAACGTTGCAAGGTGAATAATCTACTGATAAATGAGGCACATGCAAGGAGCCATGTGCTTTAGCTATTACCATAAGTAGCAAGATTAGCCTCTTCAGCTCATATGTCATCATAAACTTTCATCCCCTTACACCTAGCTGTTACCTCGTACAATCTCATATAATCTCATATGGCCTTTGACAGCCACCAGAAACAATTGCATTTTTGTGTGCACTAAGGTGGACCTACATATACTTTTAAATATCAAGTGTTGACCAGGCAGTGACCCTCAAATGACCTCTGATCCCCACCATAAACAATAGGGCTTGCGTAGTCACTCAAATAGCGTACTCACCAAGGTGCACCAACATACCAAATGTCGTTTGACCAAATCTAACGTTTTGCATCATCCTATTACAAGGTTCAACTTTGACGTCTGTTGCCCTCAAATGACTTTTGACCTCCACAATATCACTAAAGTGTGGATGTACTTATCAAGCTTGTTTGAGTTTTCATGTTTACAACATTTTCAGGCTTTTTTGCATGACGTCCTATATCGACCCCAAATGACTTTTGATCTCCACCAAACAATGGGATTCTTGTACTCAACAAGGTGAAACTATACAAACCACATATCAAGTTTATATCCAGGTTGTAGTTTTGGATGTTAACATATTTTGACTCCAATGATCATTTACCTCCACCACAAACAATAGGGTTAAGGTAGACCTATATGCCACATACAATGTTTGACCAAGCTGTATTGATTGAGTTATCTTGTTTAAAAGGTTTCAAAATGTTGCTATGCCCATTAAGTTGTAACAGTTATCAAACCAAGTAACATCAGTATCTAGAATTTTAGAGTAACCATCTCTGTACAAATGAAACCTCAGGGAGGTTTTGTGATCATGCCCAGCAGCTTTTGATGTTCTCACAAAGTCAAAGTAACTGCATTAGTAACATTTAGAAACCTCATCATCCAGGGAGGTTTTGTGATCATGCTCAGCAGCTGTTGAGGTTCTCACAATGTCAAAGGAATTGCATTACTAGCATGTAGAAACCTCATCATCCAGGGAGGTTTTGAGATAATGTTCTGTAGTGGTATCATTTTAATATTGGTAAGTCTAGCAATAACCCGTTGGCAAGTAATTAATTATATGCGGTCTTTGCTACATGAAGCAGGAAAAAACAAATGCAAGGTAGAATAATGTACAGCTAGCTTTTGGGGGGATAGTTCCTTTTAAGATTTGGTGTAATTTACGTAAGATTAAATATAGTACAGGTACACGTGTATGTAGATGCCAGCCTATCACGTTCAACCTACACATACACATGGACATACACTATACTTGAGGTGATGGTAAATTAAATGCCAAGATTTGCCTTTATAATTTTTTCATTAGAATATTCATCAACGTCTAGAATTTTGTGTAGAAATTGGATCCTACTTTGTTGGACATTTCTCGAGTGTAATTTATTTATTTATCTTGTCATGCTGACACGAACAGACGATTGTAATATTTTCTTCTCTGAATGTACAGAATTGTAACAATTTGACACAATACTTTCTCTCTCTCTTTGACCTACAGGGAGGGACATGATGAATTTGACATGAAAGGTCACAGGATATCCAGGTACAGGCCGCCAAAGGATCATGACGATAATAGATAACCAAAGGAAGATATACATGTATCAAACAATTCAAACAACTCTGAAGAATTAAACATTGCATTTAAGAAAATATTTACACGTTGTACACGACACAATCGTTAACGGTGAAGGAAGAAATATGTTTTCTTCAAGTAAGCTGTCGCTCTATATATTTGTTTTTGTCCTTATATTAAATAGTGACTCTGGGCACAGCATACTGACTGTGACCCGATCATGCAGCACATACTTAACATCAGTGGGTCACCGTCCACCCATGGTGCACTACAAATGAATCCCTTTGCTAACGGGTGATTGATGATGTATCGGTATTCAGGAATCTACTTTACAAATAGAGGGCTTTTCACGTCGGCTAATTGTTGGGCCCATAAAGCCACCGGCTACGCATGACGATTGAAGATGCATCCAAAGATCGAATCTGCTATGGTGCTTTTTATCAACATCCAAGTGATGAAGATGGTTCTGGAAGAGGATTAATTCCTTGCTCTCACCCTCAACACCTTGGTAGGCTACAGATGGTCTGTTCTTTATTCACAGTTTCCCCTCAAGCACCCTCAAATGGTGATTCTCTAGCATGGTACTTACAATGAGCAGTTTGCATGATGTATTGGTTAATTCAACCCCACAAAGCATTGTAAAAGTTGTGACTATATGTACAAACGTATAGAGGAAATGTCCTTGCACTTGCTACCAACAGTAATTTTTATTTTGCCAGGAAACATTCCAGCATCTTGGTCAAGTCAAGCCCCAATGAATATATCCAAACAGTTATTAAATGCTAGTATTGTTCCATTTTTTTTAGTTAATGATGTGTAGGCAGTGACTCACGTCACAGCCTCACCAAGAGCTTTCCCGTGAATCTCCTCAACCTTTAATTGATGTTATCATAATGTGATTATGTAAAAATATTTACTTTTGTATAAAATTTTATTGGTTGAAATAAAAGGTTGGACTCCTTTGGTTTCTTACATAAGTCTGTTTTAATTGCCCAATAATGACAGTATATGTCACTGAAATTTGACTACTTCATCTTTAGGCCAAACATTGTACAAGAAAATTACTGGCATTGAAGCTATGTAGCTAGTATTATAAATCAAGAAATCTGTTAAAACTGTTCATTTTTCTGTAGTACAGAAAATTAAAAATGAACCTTAAAAAACAATAATAGAAATTTTTGCTATGAAGTTGTGGGCACATTTACATTCAACCGTCTCACCTTAGCACAAATATGAAACCACACCCATGATACAACAACACCTAGTGTTTCATCTGGGTGAGATGAGCATTACAAGCTAAACTTAACCCATGCAAGATAACCTCATGGTTTGAGTGTGACCATATTTAATTCATCATATTCTGCTTCAAGATGTAATGCCATACAACAGGAGAATGACTTAATGCTCACAGAGCAGACGTCTGGTTCATTTCTGTGGAATTTCTTCGGTCAATTTTGTGCTTATATTGACTCATTCTGGATTAATTCCCTTCAAGAAATCTTAGATTTTCCCCCAATGGTTTCTCTAAAATCAATTAGCTTTTATTACATCATCTTTACGAGTTGCAAGTTGAGGATCACTAGACTGCATGGTCACTGTTTTAAGCTGCAGAAGGGGTTATGGTTAGATGTTAGGGAGAATGTCTTCTCACAGAGAGTTGTGGATTATAGTCCGATTCGGTTGTAGCGTCTGTCCTGGCTACGTCCCTGTGCCTAAACACTGACAAAAGAGGTACAAGTTCTGTGAGTTTCGTTTCAGTACTGGCTCAGTTTGAGGCTTAATTGATTCATGTTTGCAGTCTGTAACATACATGCCTGTAGAAGACTTTATCATGGCAGTGTTATTTCAGACTAATTAATGGCATTACTGCAGGTATGTCTGTGAGTTTCGTTTCAGTACTGGCTGTTTGAGACTTTATTGATCTGTGTATGCAGTCTGTAACATCATGCCTGTAGAAGACTTATTAATGGCAGTGTTATTTCAGACTAATTAATGGCATTACTGCAGGTATGTCTACAGACACCATGCAGGGATAAAAAAATAGCACAA
Source organism: Orphnurgus asper (assembly GCA_027574785.1). Classification (NCBI taxonomy): domain Eukaryota; kingdom Metazoa; phylum Echinodermata; class Holothuroidea; order Elasipodida; family Deimatidae; genus Orphnurgus; species Orphnurgus asper. The sequence continues at coordinate 8,222 of JAODAG010025389.1, read as the reverse complement.
GATATAATTATCACTGCATGACAACTTTATTGAGTATTCCTTCAGCTAATAACAAAATCATATCTATTGCTAAAATAGATTCAGTACTGGCTCAGTTTGAGACTATTGATTCATGTATGCAGTCTGTAGCATTCATATCTGTAGAAGACTTATTCATGGAAGTGTTATTTCAGACTTTATGGCATCAATGCAGGTATGTCTGCAGACACTACACAGGGATAAAAAGTAACACAAATATGTAATTATCACTGCATGACAGATAAACAAACAACTTTATTGAGTAGTTCCTCAGCTAATAACAAAATCATATCTATTGCTAAAACATTGAAGAAGAAAAAAGGTTGCATAAGACCACCTCAAAAATAGGATACAAACATGTATAGGTTTAAGGGGATAGGCAATTATCTACATATGTTTGAGGTGGTCTTACATCACGAAGTACGCATACCAGACATACCTACTACTGTACTGAAAATTCTACACCAATAAAATACGTAGCATATTACACTTGATTGCACTGAAGATTAAATAAAAAGCTCCCTAATAATGACTCGATCTTTCAGACAATACTTTCATATATATTGCAGTAACATGGCCTCCTGAAACGGCACATGTCGTTTGATGTTTAAAGAAAACTATGTTAGACTTCCAGCTGCAAATGAGTTGCTCTACTGAGAATTTCTAAATTGCATAACATACTCTTCGATTAATGCAAGATTGAATATTAACGAACGCTATCTATATATCATTGTCAGAAATGTTCAGTATGGGGGGGGGGAATCTTTTCCCCATGGAAATTAAAAATTGTAGAAAAAACAGGATTTTGATACATATATATGGCAATTCGGAAGCCATCAGATAGAACATAAAAACATGTTCCCCTCAAATTTTCCCCCTCCCCTTGCTTTTTTGCTATGGATGCTCTTATTCACCTGTGAGACCGAGACAAAATCCCTGTGTCTTACAATATCTGGATACTGCACAAAATGCCAAACATTGCTGTCGAGACGTAGGCCTCTGGATTAGCTGGTCTCCAGTAAAGTTTGAAGGAACATAGGTAAGCTTAGTACATAGGTGCCAAATGCCATAACCAGCCAATTCCACAAACAACTTCGATGTGAATTATGGAATAAAATTTGAATTCTGCAAAACGTTTTATGATACTCTTTAATGGTAGATACTGTACATTGAACAGTTTTATGCAAATTGCAGAATTTCACCTGGTATCCTCAGAACTGCAGAGAGTGAAATATCAGCGTACTTGCTGACAAATAGCTAGAATAGGCTAAACGGGTCGGGAGGGTCGTCACTAATACTGTACACATCAATGATCCATGTGTATAGTATGAACAATACAATATGTCCCACCAAAATATTTTGCTTCAATACAAATGTAAAAGTAACAACATTTAACGTGACAAGGACTGACAAGTGCAAGGTGATATATAAGGGCTTCAGAGAAGCCAAAATATAAAGAAATTAAAAAAAAGCACTGACTGAATGGAATTGAAAGAAATGACAACTGCACTATACACATTGCCTTAGTAGTGAATGATTGGTTAGGTTAGGCATGCAGAAAAGGTATATCCTACCCTATATAAATTGCAGCATGATTAACAGTATAGTATGTCATGTGAATCAATAGGCATAGATAATGTGAGGTTTGAATTCAGTAAAGCAAGCAAGGGCAAGTTGCTTTATATGTTTGTTGATATCAGAGGGAAGCCTGAACACAGCTTTCTATCTTATAATTGTAATTTCATTTATACTAAGAAAGTATTTTTAGAGACTCAATTATTTCATTCCTCCAGGGTAAGTATATGTCCTCAACCTTCGAGAAAATATCAAACTAAAAGTTCCAAAAAGCTGCCTCTGAACGCCGGGGAAGCTGGATAGGGGATCCTGATGTCCGGGGGGGAACAGGAGAGGTCTTGGAAGA
>JAODAG010024946.1:0-10082 GCA_027574785.1 Orphnurgus asper | reverse complement strand
ACGTGGGTCATTTACAAGTGTCGGTCTAAACTTGGCCTTGGTTGAAGATGCTTGCCTTGGTTGAAGATGCTTGCCTTCCTACCAGGACTGTCGATTTTTCTGAAATATTCGCTAATTCCATGGGAGTTTCGGCCATGTCAATGTCTCTCTATGTATCATCTGTCTGGCTCCAAGATTGTTGGTCCCGATGTTAACGAAACTCAATCACTCAACAAATCACGTATATTGGGGGGTGGGTTGAATAAAATGTAAATTTTGGTCAACAGAGGTCAAAACATTAGATGCTTCAAAATGCATCTTCTCCAGGAGACTTTAATCATGTACTGACAAATATTGGTCAACAACGAGTCAATGGTTGGTAGGAATAAGAGGTCAAAGGTCATTAATGGTCGTCAGTTCAAATTGTTTACGTGATCAATAGTGGTCAGAGCCATCACATGCAAATGTTATTCATGACTTCATTTGACTTTGATCATAGTTGGTCTGAATCATCAGATACAAAACAGTTTAGGTCAAAGGTCAGATCTTGAAAATTGCATTAAACGACCATCAAATTTGGTAAAAGGTGTTCAGGACTACCATGTATGAGATTTATTTATGATTTTAAGGTCAACAGTCACCGAAGGTCATCACCGGTAAAATCATGAATATTGCATAAACGTTCGAGTACAAAAGTTATACATGATTTTAGATTAATTATTATCTGAGGTAAATCTTGAAAATTGCTCAAGACACATCAAACTTGTTCAGAGTTGGTCAGAATGATGTATAAAAGTTATTCATGGTTTTGAGGTCAAAGGCTTGCACATTAATGCTGCAATGAATCTCAAATAATTGCATTTGGTTGGGATTGTTTAATACAGGGATGTTGAGGAGAATATAGTAATTATAACAAATACAACAATAACATAGGTCAAGAACTATAATGAATTGAACTATATAAATGGAGGTGTCTCAAGAAAAGTATTTGCTTGTGAAAACAATTTCTTATTTTTAATGGCCAAAAAAAAATGGTTAATGCCACAGAACAATTCAACATCGGAGGTATACCTCAAGCAGATGTGGTAGGTAAAGTTATAACACGAGGTTTCACACGATTGAGCATCCCTTCCTTGCATCGGTAAGATTGATTGCTCATCGACATGGCCACGGTGAAGATCTTGTGTTCCCCCTGCAGGGAATGGAAATGTCCGCAGATTTGACCGACGTCCTGGGCTGCGGCAAATATAGATACATCTGCGCTCGAATAAGGAAGAACGACCCCGAACCGGACTACGAACTGGTGGGCAAAGACCCCGCAGCAACCACTGGATGTGCACCGGTCACCTGTGAAGGTAAATTGACTCCCAAGCATGCATCAGGGTTTGTGGGCGATATTTTTATATTAGATTTATTACCCAGGGACACAGCTCACAGCCGGAGGATGATCACCTCTTTGCATGATTTGCACATGCAGTGAGTTTAACTGCCATGGTTGTCAATGTCCAGGTGGGAACATCTGTATCTTTACTCATTGGAGTGTTAAAGGAGACTTTGAATGATAAATGCAGACGAGGCCTTCTATGGCTACAGACAAAGTGGTGCCACTACAGCATACTAAGTAAACTTCACTACCAACCCTTCACCGGGAGCAGGGGAATATCCGGGGGGTCTGCTCTCTCCCCTCCCAGTTGAATATTTCTTTCCTATATGTATGACCACACCCAAAGCTGGTGTTTATGATGGTCGTTTCTCAAGTCCCCCCACCCCCTAACAATTTCCACCTCATCACCCACATTTGGAAATGCTGGATCTGCCGCTGAAGGGTCAAACTGCAGCGTTAATTCCTTTCAATATCCTTGGTACACTAGGCCGTAATATGACAAGTCTAATGTGACATTAGAAGTGTTAATGCAGCTATTCTCTAATATTTTGTAAACATTATTCCTTTCTTGTATACCAGTAATATGTTGGCACACAATAGGCCGTATGAACTACTAAATTTCTGAAAACTGGATTAAACTAACTTATAGCATAAAACAAAAGCGTGAGGTGATGCACATCATCTGTTAAGGCAAATAAATGATAATGACCCGTGGTTGTCAACTTTAAAAAATTATTATCTCAAATTTGGAGTGGGAATTTATTAGTCAGTTTGGAGAGGTTGTTTGGCTTCGTTATAAAAGAATGAGAGGTGCATGGTGCTCAGTGAGGTAAAATACCAAAGGCTTGAAAGAGGGGGATCAGTGAGAGCAAAAAATACCAAAGGCTTAAATGACAAAGTTTACAAATCTTCGGCGATCGGTGTCAATTTCTGGAGTTGGTAGGTATAAAACAACATCCCCCCTCCCCCTACCTGTAGAAAGATGGAGTGACTGGACTAATTTTTTTCCCATCCCGTCTCGTTTAAGTTCCGGAAGAAGAGGTGCCGGAGCCGTTAGTGATCGTCTCGACCGATATCACTCCCGTCACCCTCTTCATCGGAGAGGAGAACGCCGTCTTTCCCGACGTCACGGTGGAGTTCGAAGGAGAGGAAGGCGTTTCCGGGACAAACCTCTGGCAGATGACCATCTTCTTCAACAAAAACAGCGACGGTTCTGGGAAGAGGACTGCGGAAACTACCAGTACACTGACGCAGAGCCAGAAGGACCAGCCTCTGGTCATCACCGAATCTCTCATATTCGAGGTCAGTTTGACCCCTCCCCCCGTATAATGTTAAAGGTGGAGATCATAGATGGTTCGCTTGACCGTGAGTCACCGCCGTTAGGACCGGATATAGGAGGCACAAGCTGAACATGCTACCACTTTTTGGGCCTCGCGTCATCTTGGCGGCCGTCTCGCCAAGTTCAGTCGTTTACAATTTGTCAAATAGGGCCTCTGCAGCTCAGGGGCCTCTCCATGTCAAAATCCGGCCCTGACCATCGTCCTTCACGCCTTTGCTGCACGCCTTGAAGAAATATTTATCATCGTGCAATGTTTGCCTCTGATATATATATATATATATGTGTACAAGTACCTCACTACCACACACCAACCGAGTAGGTTCTAACCAGGCGGGGGAGACACAACTGACGGGGAAATGTGCTCCAATGTTATCCGTAGGAAATCGAGAAAGGCGTGGACATGACCGAGGCGGACGGCTGCGGCAAGCACAAGTACATCTGCGCCGAGATCAGGAGGGATGATCCCAGCCCGTCGTTTGAGTTTGAGAAGAAGAAAGCCACGTCTACGATAGGCTGCGCCAAGACCAGCTGTGAGGGTAAGTTGCTCGTTTAGATCTTTTAAGGTTTTGGTTTGCGGAGGAGACGCGTCCGTATGGAAGGGTGTTATAGAGCACGTCTCGAAAATGAACCGGAGTCGCTACGGATATATTGGTCTAGATGTTAATGTTAATGATGTTAATGATGAATGTCCTCGGCGGGGTTAACATTGCGCTGCTGATAATCGTGTCTGCTGTAACAGCCTGATTGCTTGTATTGTTTCCCTCCCCCAATAAGCTTCCACAACAATGCCAGATCAGATGTCTTCACGTTTGAGGTTTTACTAAGAGGCAAAAGTAAATTGAAGGAGGCAGTTGGGAGGCCGGGACTGGATGGAGTACATGGAGAACCAAGGAAACTGGAAATGGGGGAGTGGGTGTGAGGTCATGGGGGGGGAATCATGGAAAGTTATGAAATTTAAAGAAGGGTGGGATCTCAAGTGCTGGAGACCCATGGGAAGTTACTCAATTGGAAATGGGGGAAGTGGGTGTGAGGTCATGGAGATTCACGGAAAGTTATGAAATTGAATGTGAGGGATGGGGAAGGGGAAATGTTTTCTTTAATGTTTGTCCACTATATCATTTTCACGATGTATGGATAGTTGATAATTAGGCACATCGTTATAAAGGTGTGGAAAATATTTGGAAACACTTTCATGACTAGGGAACATGAAAAACTCCAGTGTATCTGGCCAGATCTATAGCCATATCTAGTACGTTTGCAAAATGGTGACATTGAATATATTTGATGCACGGGGCCACGCGCCGAAAGTTTGCAACCCGTCGCTGGTATTTTAGTCGCATGTGCGCACATGATTACACACACCACCTGAAAGTCAAGACCCTTCTATTTGACAGTCCGCGAAGAGCCTGAACCCACCGTGCAGTTTGCGTCTACCCAGCCTACCGGAGTCACCATCTACGAGGAGGAAGTCAACGTGGTGAACACCGACGTGGTGGTCACTTTCTTCGAGCCCAACACCGACCCGACGGTAGCAGGAGAGGACCTCTGGCAGATGCAGCTCTGGTTCAGCAAGGCCGCCGATGGCCAGGGGTCTAGCACCGGAATGATCGCTGAAGCTCTCAGCGAGGAAGAAGCCAACGAACCAGTGGATTTTAGCGATTTCACTTTTGAGGTAATATTCAGGGGCAATCTTCCTCTCTCCCTTCCCACTCTGTCTCTCTCTCTCTCTCGGATTGGACTCTTTTGGCATGGCATGAATGAAGTAATGGGATGGATATCATTTTCACCTCTCATCGTGTGCTTAAACAGAGCAAATGAAGAAGAAGTCTAATAAATGGGGCAGAATTGAGTCTGGCGATTCAAAACCCATCAAGTTCTCTCTGACGTACTGCTCAGAGTTTGATTCCACGTGTAAACCAGAGCCGTGAATGGGGGGGGGGGGAAATCCACACTGGGTAAACAGCTACCCCCAACCTCCACCTGGGAATACTCCCGGATTGGTTTGTGATGGCCTGTCCTCGCCACAGAGAGATTCTGTGATGATGTTCCTGTGTGCATGAGCTCCTTTGGTTTAGTTTTGTGTCTAAACCATTTAACCGACAAGAATTGTCTATACTTCTGCTCTCCTGATATACATTTAAGTGAATTTTTTAAATTTGGTATACTTCCTTTCGTAGGGATTGGAAGCGAGAGCCGACCTCACGGCGCAAGGATGCGGGAAGTTCCAGTTCATCTGTGCGAGGATACGAAGAGACAAACCAAACCCGAGTTACGAACTGGTCGGCAAGGATCCAGCAGCTACAACCGGCTGCGCACCTGTGGACTGTCAACGTAAGTATTAAAAACTTGATACGTCTTACGTACCAGCAGCGTGCAGCAGCTTTACTTTATTTTATAATGTTATTTTATTTTCTTTACTTTTTTACTTTACTTTTTACTTTACTTACTGTTTACTTTATTTATTTATTTATTTTATTTTTTATTTCATTAGTAATTGTTTCATTATTAATTATTTATTTATTATTATTAATAATATTATTATTATGATTTTTTATTCTAATATTTATTCTATCCTATTCACTATTTTATTATTCAATTTGATTAATTCTATTCCTATTCGTTTTTATTTATATTTAGTTTTCCATTTTTTTATCGAACCTTTAATTACTGATCCTGATGGCAAGTCGAACATTGTTTACAAGTTTACTTTTATTATTCCTTCTATGGTTGAAATAAAGTTTAATGGATGGAATTGAACAATAAAAAATCAATAACAGAAGCCTAAAACATAATCACGTCGTCTAGAATGAAGGGTCTCGCCTTTCTCTTCCCTTCCAGGTGGAAGAGACCCCACCGTGGAGTTTGCTTCAGTCGAGACAACACCGGTGCGGGTATTTGAAGTCTCGGAGACGCCTGTTACCACCACGGTCACCGTGACGTTCAACGAAGAGCGAACGGACGAAGATGTGTCCGGAAGTGGCCTCTGGCAGGTGGACCTCTGGTTCAGCAAGTCTGCAGATGGCGTTGGATCGAGCAGCGATGGTATCAGTGATGTGTTGTCACCGGCGCAGGCAAGCCAACCGGTTGACTTCAGTAACTTCCAGTTTGAGGTGAGATATGTCAGGTTACTGACAGCTGATTCATCCAGGCTACTGCATCCCTCTCTCTTATTCTGGTTTTCATGTCATTCTGGTAACTCTACCCTGAACCCTGCATGGTTTCATGTCAATCTGGTGGGACTCTACCCTGAACCCTACATGGTTTCATGTCAATCTGGTGACTATACCCTGAACCCTACATGGTTTCATGTCAATCTGATGGGACTCAACCCTGAACCCTACATGGTTTCATGTCAATCTGGTGGGACTCTACCCTGAACCCTACATGGTTTCATGTCAATCTGGTGACTATACCCTGAACCCTACATGGTTTCATGTCAATCTGATGGGACTCAACCCTGAACCCTACATGGTTTCATGTCAATCTGGTGACTATATACCCTGAACCCTACATGGTTTCATGTCAATCTGGTGACTCTGCCCTGAACCCTACACGGTTTCCTGTCAATCTGGTGGGACTCTACCCCGAACCCTACATGGTTTCATGTCAATCTGGTGACTATACCCTGAACCCTACATGGTTTCATGTCAATCTGGTGACTCTGCCCTGAACCCTACATAGTTTCCTGTCAATCTGGTTACTCTACCCAGAACCCTACATGGTTTCATATCAATCTGGTTACTCTACTCGGAACCCTACATGGCTTCATGTCATTCTGGTGACTCTACCCTGAACCCTACATGGTTTCATGTCAATCTGGTGACTCTGCCCTGAACCCTACATAGTTTCCTGTCAATCTGGTTACTCTACCCAGAACCCTACATGGTTTCATATCAATCTGGTTACTCTACTCGGAACCCTACATGGCTTCATGTCATTCTGGTGACTCTACCCTGAACCCTACATGGTTCTTTCACATTTTTTAATTGTTTTCCCGGAAAGTCGAAATTACTCAGTGCTGTTCTTTGTTTTACAGGACCTAGAAATCACTGCAGATTTGAGGAACTCTGGCTGCGGCAAATACCGCTACATCTGCGCCCAGATTAGGCGGGATGAACCTGATTTACCGTACAAACTCCTTGGCAAAGATCGGTCGTCCACCGTAGGGTGCGCTGAAGTGACGTGTGATAGTGAGTTATCGTCCTTTGATATATACGTAATCCCATTGTTCGTATTTAGGTCTATAGTAGCAAGATGGCTCTGTGGCGTAAAAGTATATGTAATAATTCATTATTATCATTTCTCTTCAGTCCGTCTTTATATTCAAGAATAATTTCAATTATGTGCTTGTCGTATACAATTTACAGGTAGCTGATCAAATTCAAGTTAAAAAGTGGTGTACACTGAGAAGGGAAGCACACTAAAAAGCTTGGAGACTCATATAATAGAATCACTACATTGTTATAAAGTCAATCTTATTTTAGTCACTCCCTTGTAATAGACTCAATCACTTGTAGTAGGGCTTGTAGAGTCACTCCTTTGTATAAATAGAGTTGCTCCCTTGTCATAGAGTCACTCACATTGTTGAAGTGAGTCTATTTTGCCCTCGAATCACTCCCTTGTATTTGGGTTGATTCCTTGTAATAGAGTTGCTATGTTGTAATAGAGTCACTCCATTGTTATAGAGTCACTCTACTGTAATAGAGCTGTTCCTTGTCACTCCCTTTTATTAGAGTCATTCCCTTGTCATAGTCGTTCCATTGTAATAGAGTTGCTTCCTTGAAAATGAGTCGGTTCCTGTAATATTGTTACTCCCTTGTTGCAGTGTCACACCCTTGTTGCAGTGTCACACCCTTGTTGCAGTGTCACACCCTTGTTGCAGTGTCACAACCTGTCTATAGTTTCACTCCCTTGTATACAATGTCACTCCTTTGCTGTAGTGTCACACACTTGCTGCAGTGTCACTCCCTCGTTATAGTGTCACACCCTTGCTATAGTGTCACACCTTGCTATTTGTCACAGGTGTATGGGTCTGTGTGTGTGCATGTTTAATCGTGAAACAACATATTGGATCAATGTCACATACTAGACAGGTAGAACGTGCCATGATGAGTATATGTGCCCCTGTTGAGTTTGGTGCTTGTATCATGAATATTAAGAGGGCATGCAGGGCTTAACTTAAATGTTTTAACTGTCAACATCTTCACAACAGTATGTGTAAGTTAGCCTCATACTTGTTATGATGGTGTTAGTTAATGTTATAGGAACATTGATATTCGTGAGTGAGCATGGTACAAAAGCAATGAAATTAGTTAAAGAGTCGGAAAAACTGAACAATGACACGTTTGATCAATACGTGGGGCATAGCTTTGCAGATGATCCCTTAATTGTTTTTTGTAAAAACTCAGTTTGTCCGATTATATTGAGACATTGTATAATGATGTGAGTTAATTGATGCCATACGTACCACGAAAGATTTCCACATTGCTAACTTGCAACCATACGCCCAACTATCTTCAAACGGTTTGGTAAAAGTGATATAAATACTCATCACATACGTTAATCGCCCTGCAACTAACTGCATCGGAATTACCCCAACCCCCTAACCGGTTTCATTTTCTGGTTTGTAGTATAGAGTCCCTCCGTTGTAACAGAGTTGTGCTAAAGTGTAACCTGGTGTCTTCTACAGAGGGGGAGGAACCGGAGGTCGAGTTTGCATCGGTGCAGCTGACCGGTGTGACAGTCTACGAGGAACAGGAGAATCCGGTCACGACGACCCTGAGCGTGACCTTCAATGAAGAAACCACGGATGAGAGCGTGTCCGGATCAAATCTATGGCAAGTGGCCCTTTGGTTCAGCAAAGCATCCAGCGGCGTCGGATCAGAGACTGGCACTGTCGGTTCTGCACTGACCTCGTCTCAAGGCTCCCAGCCGGTCAACTTTGACAACTTTGTGTTTGAGGTATATCTATATAATATATATATTGCTGCCATTTGACTTTTTACACAAAATTAGTTGCAATATTTCAAATATCCGCTAAAGGGAGGGCTGGCCTGTGCAAGAATTTGTTTATACGTAATATTTGACTGATAGAGGACGTGCCCTCGATTGTTCCATGCATTACGTGGTTACGACATGTGGTCGCAAATATCCAGTGGTACCAGGTACGTCGTTTGATTGTATAATGCTGCCGATGGATAGCGGGTCACCGCTTGCAAGCTCACTACACATGCAGTGAATGCCCTAAACCATTTAACGCAAATGAACCGCAAACAGGTCTACAACTCCACGAAAAACCGCCACCAATCACCTCTCCACAATACTTTTAACTCAACGTCATTTTGCAACTCCACGAAAAAGAATTGTAAAAGTTAAAGTTAAAAAATTCCCCTCTGCGTGTATATGTTCTCTCTCTTCCCCCTCCCAACTGCACCAAGTACCATTCACCCCCTACCTGCCTGGCTTAAACATTCACACACGAAGCCTATAGTAGGGACGCATGTGGCTCGGACAACGGTAAACCACTCGGTTTTGGTGGAGGTTAAACGTTTGGCGAAAATGACAGACGATAACGGCGCCTTATTTAATTGCTGTCTCTTGTTTCCCCCCTGTAAGCTCTAGCTGTCTCTGCTTAATTTGGTTTGAGATGAGATTTAAAGCCCAGATTTTTGCTCTATTTTCCAGTTGGCTGGATGTCTCGTCATTAATGTCTTGCTTAGTCTTGTGAGCTTTTAACGTTCAGTACGTTATCCCATCCTCCTTCAGGAACTCCTCTGGAAGTATTGAATGTTTTTCAGCTCTCCCTAATTCCCTCGTCTTCGCTACTCCTCTCCTCGCCCTCCCGCAACCATAGATGTTCATTTAATAACCGGTAACGACTTTAGAACTTCACGTTGCCCAAGAGTCCCCAATCTACGATAACTGCCTCTCACAGGACCTCGAGATCACCGCCGACCTGACGTCCGAGAGTTGCGGAAAATTCCGGTACATCTGCGCTCGTGTCCGCAGGGACGACCCGGATCCCAGCTACACACTGCGAAGCAGGATACTGCAGTCCACTATTGGCTGTGCAGAGGTTCTTTGTGAAAGTGAGTGCGTGGCTATACTATTTCGGGCGGGGTCATCTGAGGTCAACATTTTCAGGATGCACATAAACTGCCATGTTTGGGATTTTAAACCATTTTCAGTAAGCAGTGTGCCCCGATCGAATGGCAGTATGACAGTATGCCGCTATGGAATGGCGGTATGACAGTATGCCGCTATGGAATGGAAGAATGAGAGTATGCCGCTATAGAATGGCAGTATGACAGTATGCCGCTATGGAATGGCAGTATGAGAGTATGCCGCTATGGAAGGGCAGTATGACAGTATGCCGCTATG
>JAODAG010024835.1:1311-14913 GCA_027574785.1 Orphnurgus asper | reverse complement strand
GTGATGTCTAAACATGGTAGGATGGAGTAATTGGTGCAGAACGTATGAGAAAATATTTACAAGACTGCATGTTTATCGTGCTACATATATATATATATATATATAGCTTATGGCCCATCACCAAACTTAGTACAGGCTAAAAGTATAATCTAATGATATGCATATACTTAGCACTGCAAAACTATGCCCAGAGCTCCTTTACATTGAGTCAAAACAACAAAAATGGATTATATATACTTCATGTAAGAACACCTCAAATATAGGATAAGTTATGGGATGGGCTAGTATATATATACACATGTACATTATATTTGAGAGCATAAAGAATAGTACCTGAAAATATTATATTATTTCACTTTTCAATAGTAATGTTAAACCTTACACAGGTAAACATGCAAGAAACTGCCTTGTTCTCTACAGTTTCGAAATTAGCGTCGCCCAGTGTGTGTAAATTGACTTGGTTATAGCCTAAGCATTTCCAAAAACAAGTCGGCACCAGCCACACGAACAGGCCGGATTCTGATTGGATTGCAGGTTTTAATATTATGCAATTATAGTTTATATTCAAGATGAAAAGGATTTTATTCCCATGTCTTTATCGTATCACTGACATACGGTGCTAAGGTTGTCAAGCCTCTACAAAGTCAGGAATTAAGACATGTATGCACACACTGGATTGGTAAAAGCTAGCGTTACCCTGTTATTTTGGCGGCGTCTCGCGTAAACAGGATACACCTTTAAATTTCGCGTCCAAAGTAACGGATCTTAACAGCTGTGTATTAGATCAACAGATCATCGGTTGAAAAACAATTGTGATCTATACTTTCTCTCAGAGTGCGAAAGGAGCTTTTGTGCCTATTTCACGCCTCCTAATAGGGTAACTTGGAGGTTTGGTTTGGAAGCCCATCCACAATTGCACGGACAAAGGTTAAGCAGTGAACGGCTTCCCAAATCAAAGACAAAATGCTGGAACTTTCTCTTAAACACGGTACAATTGTTAACTGCCAGCAGTATACATTAAGCAATGCTCTTAATTGTAAATTTTATCAGGGAAAAAATTGCATAACATTCCTTCAAGTCTTGTATCACATAAATACAATCCTGTTAAAATGCCTCTACTGAAGTTGGAGAATTGAAGTAACCACTTTTATGTCAGAATTAGTCATTTTAACACACCACCAAAAAACAAGTTAACATATAACAACCTCCTGCTCGAATGCAGTCAGCAATGAATGAAGGAAGCCGCCACCCCCCCCCCAGGAAAACATCCCCTTACCTCGTCAATGCTCATTCCGATCCAAAGTGGGTTTCCGCCGTTGGCCCAGAGTAGCATCTCGACGAAAGACTGCTCGTAGACGTCTTGGATGCTGGCCAGGGTGTAGCCGTCGTTTTGACAGCTTGCACCTGCCGTTTGGAAGTTCACCTCTGCAGTTATGACCTTGAAGCAGCTCTCGTAGTACGGCGTGTAACCCTCGACGCAATTGTTTTCCACCGGAGGGGGCCGGGGGTTGGATGGATCTGGGAGAGGCAAAACGGTTAGATGAGATATCTCACACGTGTAATAACGTTAATTCGTGGGATATCAGACACGTGTAATAACATTACACGGGATATCCAGACACGTAATAATGTTAGATGAGATATCAGACGTGTAATAACGTTAGACGAGATATCAGGAATGGCAGACATAATGTAATAACATTAGGTATCAGGCATAGATATACATGTATGTGTGTGTATATATATAATATATATTTTTGTATGATAGATGGCTTCTATAAACTCTTATCAAATATAAACTACACAAGATATATGGGACCAGCAGAGTATAATATGGTAGGGGAAGAACAACAAGACTGCTGTGACCTCATATGCACGATATGAAAGATAACAAACAATTACCAATGTTCTTTTGACAGACATATGCGAAGGTTTCTGAGCATCCGATATCATTCCATTTGCCTGCTACCTCTTCATGCCACTTCATGTCCACACAGTCTTCCTGTATTAATGTGACAGTAAACTATAAAAATACCACAAATAAGATATCAATTAACTTTCCTTCATATCTATTATATGTTATTAAATTAATAGTACATGTCCTTGTACACGTAGCTGATGTTAAGGTTACAACCTTGTATACATGACTGGTTTTATTAGGTTGCCACAATGTATATACAGTAGATATTAAGGTTGCAACCCTTGGAAACATAGCTGCTGTTAAGGTTGCAACCTTGCGTACACCGTAGTTATTAAGGTTGCGACCTCGTCCATAGCTTATATTACGGTTGCGGCCTTCTACACAAGAGTTGGTCCTTTTGATGGGAGTCAGAAAATGACCACTATGAATTTGAATCAATAAGTCTATTTCCATGCTGTAGAAGCAATGATCTAAACCATATCAAAACCCCAAATCAACACACACCCCTTCCCCCAAGTGACCAGGCTACTCCACATCCTAGTATAAATAGGATCAACTGTGACCTTTTAGGGGTTCCATTTGCATTAGCAAATAAATTAATGGCATCTAAGGAGGGATTGTCCATGATTATGAAGCAATTTCTCTGATTATGAGGGGATGTCCCTGACCTAGCTGTGCTTATAGTCCTCAAGAGAACAAGCCTTTTTGAGTAGTTAGTGCCTACAATCATCCTACTAGTCATCTGATTACGTAAAAACCCTTTCAAAATGTATACCATAAAAGTAAATGTCATAGTTGCGGGCAATGGTTCAAAGTGGATTAAATTGCGATATGGTTCCTTACCTCACCCCCTGCTTCGTTTGGTTCCAACCGATTCCAGTTGGTATAGTCCACGTAGGTTCCGTCCACCCACCTGAACCGTTCGTTATCTGTGATGTCGCTCAGACCGATATAAATGTCGACCTGTATTTCTTTCATTATGGTGATAAGGAAAGCTGTCGAGTTAAAAAAAAAAAAAAAAATTAAAGAAATATTGATTACTTATAAAAACCTTATTTATGCATAGCTGATAATCCTCTTTTTTTATTATCTCATGCAAACAGAACAGAATCGGTTACGGCCTTCATCGGCCAATTCTGTATTAGGTACATTCTTTCGTAAAGGTTTGCCGGTGTGGTTTGATGCGGTACCCTGTATTTCTTGAGAGTGGATGATAGCGAGCTCCCCCGATAGCGAGTTGCAGTTGTCCCGGGCATCGTACCAGCTCCTGCGATCGCCGATGGAGTTGCCGAAGATCCTGTAACACCGGTGGCCGTGCCGCTCCCAGCCGCTAGGGCAGTAGCCGGTTGGCTCCTTGGTCGGAGGGTACGTGTGGGGTACGATGTTATTGAAAATCCGCTTGCAAATGAAGGGCGTCGGGTCTCCGCAATTCAAGTCGTTCCAAAGGCCATCGGCTATACCAAAACAAAACCAATAACAGAAACAAACGAATTGAAGAGACACTGTTTAGATCGGATTAAACGATTATATGGTTTCATTTCCTAGTGGCGTGTTTTTGTGGTTTCATTTCCTAGTGGTGTGCTTTCGTGGTTTCATTTATAGCGGTTGCTCTAACCGTTTCATTTATGGTGAACTCCAAACTCAACATGTTGATATAGCTCTCTACATGGAGGAGTGTTATGTCTATGTGAAACTCAGTTTTGCCAATCTAGAAAATGACAAAAGAAAACTGGAATATTCTTTGCATCATGCATCTACTTATTTGTGACAATAATTCCTTGTGTTCAAAATTAATTGGCTCGCATAAACAATTAACTCAGTGCTAAGGGCAAATAAATTAAACTATTATATATATTCTACAAATTTTGCCATAAACTATTGAATTACGATTAAGTTCAGTTACCGATTGACTGACCTTGGGTAACGTTGCATGTGGTTCAGTCGTAAGGGGAACGTAATGAGGGGGGTGGATTTGGAAGCATTACCACCAGGATCTTACTTTAGCTGAACTTGTATAACTTACATGCATACATCTCCCCGCACTGTTCCTCTCCGTTAGAATCGTTGGGCTCCTCGTCGTTCCAATTTTCAAAATCAAGAGGTGAGCTGTCTGCCCAACTATATGTCAATCAACAAGAAAAGCAAGAGGTATGCTAGCTGCCAAACTATATGTTGGTTTAGATTGCAAGTTCTTTCTTGGGAGGGTTTTCTTAAAAAAAACATTTATGCATAATGGCATAGAAAAAACATAGAAAAAAGAAGTTAAAATGCCAATAAGGATTTAATGTATTGGTCAATGATGACATCGCAGATTATTGTGCAATAAATGATTATATTTTGCCAACAGGAGCAGAGTTTTGGAGGGACTTGCACCAATGAGTATGTGCATGCATGTCTCTTTAATTTCTCTGTCATGAGTAGGTTTTAATTTCCAAGCTTTTGTTCAATCCGGCATCTGAAAGCTAACAAGTTTAATTATTTTTCGGAATTCTTAGGGTAGAAGCATGTACTTGAACTTTGAATATCTCTGTCCACCCGATATCATGCGGCCGTTGCGAGCAATATGAGGAACCTTAAATATATATTCTTTTACCTTATAAAAAATTTGTAGATATAATTAAAAAGCACCATGAAATGTGCAAAATACTGATGTGGTCGACAGCTTACACGTATATTCCCGAGATGTCGTATTCCCGAATCCCTATCCAGTGTGAGTTATAGGTGTAAGTTGTAGCCTGTAAAAAAATAAAGATTGTAAAAGAGAAAGAAACAAAAGAGCTTGATATCAATCAGTATGTAAATGATATCTAATTAATTAACGGTCAGGGGTATAATGCGATGATGCATGAGGGCGTAGACCGGGGGCATCCAGCCACCCCGTTATCCCCCTCCCCGGGAGTGCATAATCCTGCGACAACTGCACGGCAGACTGTTGGTTAACCCTTTTCATTCATACAAAACACCAATTTCCATCTCAATCTTTTCAAATAAGTGGAAATATCCTTCAAAGATTAACTGACTTTAACTGACTTTTTTTATCTTGCTTTATTTACATTTACTACATCAATGTTAAATGTGTGATAAATGAACAAATTACAGACAGGAATTAAAAATGAGAACATATCCTTGAATGATCGATTTTCTTTGTGGATGCGGTTTTGAAAGAAATTCCAGAGCTCTGAGAGACGAATAACTATAATAATTTTACCGTTCGGTTCTAATTCGATACTGTCTACAAGCAAGGTTAGTCAATCTGAGTTACCACATCAACAACAATTAAGCCTACACAAGACGTGAATGTATTTACAATCGTGGTGTCCCTAGCTATCTGCCTATAGGCCTGCGTGTTCAGCAGCAGCGGGTCAGTCTGGTTTAGTCCCAGGGGTAACAGTATAATTATGTTGGAGTCTATGATGGATTTAAAGCGTTTATTGGATCAACATGTGAAGTACGGTTTTTACGAATGATCACATTTAAATTTTAAGTTGGCAGAGTAGGCTACGTCGTGGTTCCCTGTAGCCTAACCTAGTACTATCCTGTGACAAAATGGTGAGCATGATGATGCTTTAAGTTACGGTATATAGGCCTAACACCAGTAACGGCCGGCGTAAGATTCCATGCGTTAAGATGTAGCAGACATGATGGTCGTATAACCATGATATTACCACGATAGTAATTTGTAATTCTTCTGCTCTATGCAGCCAATTAATGCCCCTATTATGTCCCTCGAGATTCCCCACCACCACTGGTCAGAGAGGATGAAGCTTACATAAAAAACCAGCATGTCTTGTTCGTCCCTGCCATGGATCGACGCAAGGTAACCTCCCTTATCCATGCACCAGTCGTTGGCGTCGTTCCAGCTGAGTCGCAAGTTGCTACCGGCGCTGAGGTAATAGCAGTAGTCCCCCTCATGGATCCAGTCCTGGTCCGTAGGGCAGGGAGTGTCTACATGCAAGAGAAACGAAACACACATGCATGCAGCTTCTATTTAGGCGCAACTCATAGCTTCCCCCGGCCAGAGTATTTGGTTGAAAATTGTGAACAGATTTGGCAGGGTAGACTAAAAGGAAAGTCTTGTTTCCTCCCCAAAATGAATCTGGTTTGGTACGTACATTCGATTCAATTTGGAAACCGTCATCCACTGTAAAGTTAGTTCTGTACCAGGGTAGGATAAACACTACCGTGAGTATATATATATATAAAATAGACTGGAACTACACTTACATGACGGTAGACTGGGGGGTGGTGCTGGGGTGTTTGACGGTATTTTCCCTGAAGAAGGACAAAGAAGAGTGCACTGCATCAACTCTGATGATTGATGAATATTCCAGAGTAATTCAGTGCGTTTACATGGTAGCCGTTGGTAACAACACGACAAAATGTGCAGTTAATTTAAAAAAACGGTAATTCCTTACAACAATTAATTGATTATCAAACAAATCTTGAAAAATGAGTCTCCCAATAAGCATTGTGTTCAAACCTGCAGCTTATGATCATCATCAAGACGTTTAACTTCTGGAACCCGATTATCGGTCATAATTCCCTCCACGAAGTGCCATTGCCCGATGAAATATGGGAATATGCAGGCGACGGGACATGAAACAAACTTACTAAATTAAGAAGAAGAAAAACTCTTCATCGTTCTCAACTCTGACATGTTTTTCTCTTTGGTTCCGCTTTTCTGTGCAGCGACCGTGCGCGAAAACGTGTTCCGACAACTAAGTTCTGACATCGTCCAGTACTGATTACATCAGCTGATTGCAGTAAACGCCCTGCTCGCGGCATTACTCTGTTCGGGTTCTACGCAACTATTACTTCAGAAACGAGTTCTGAATGTTAGAATCATGTGGTTATATTAAAAGGTAAGACTTAAGCCAAACGTAACGCACGCATAAGACACGAGACTTCATGAATATTCCTCGACTAATAACCACAATATAACAAATTTCAATATAACAGACTGGGGAAAAAAAAGTCAGGAGCTTCCAAGATGCAGCATGAATTTAATTGAATTAAAAAAGCTATAGGCTGATCCCAGCTGATTAAAGCTCACCTCTCTCTATCTGGCAAATCCAGCTCTTCAGAGACGTGCATTCTTTATCGTTCCAATCTCTGCCATGATAGTAAACCTCCACGCAGTCTTCGCCGATAAATGCGTCGTTGTTGGGTTCGTTATCACCCCAGCCGACGTAGTCCACGACGGAGCCGTCCGACCATTCAAAACCTGTCATATACGTTGAAAAGTCAATGGTTGGGGGCTAAATTACGAGCACACAGAAAGAGAAGAATGGCATGCATGCCATCCATTAAACTTGGTCAAGGACAACGTAAGGGTATAGGTCGCAGTATGAAGGGTAAAGGTCGCTGTATGAAGGGTAAAGGTCGCTGTATGAAGGGTAAAGGTCGCTGTATGAAGGGTAAAAGTCACTTCATGAGGGGGAAAAGTCACTATATGAAGGGTAAAGGTCTGCATGAAGGGTAAAGGTCATTGCATGAAGGGTAAAGGTCACTGGGCGAAATAATTAAAGGATTGTTCCATAATTGCAAACCCCTACAATCAATAATGTCAGTTTTGTTTAGAAATTGGGATGAGATGAGAATAAACTAGCCTGATTTCGGGTTCATTGTTTCAAATATGAAAATTTTAAGCAAGTTCATACGGTTAAGTGAGAAAAACTCAAACATTGAGAATATCAGATTGGTGTAATACTGGTAATTTTTCACCGCAACCTGCCTATTAAATGGCGCCTTGAATTTGATTTAATTTGCAAACTTAACTCACCACTTTCAATAGATCTGTCATGAAAGCCGATCCAAAAACCAGTAGCGCTGTTAGAAAGTAAAAGTAAAAAATAGTCCAATGTGACAAGAGCCCAGCATTGTTCAAACAATGTTGCAAATTGAGCTTACTACCCTTGTTTATGTACTTCAGGATCTTCAATAGAAATGTACATTTGTAACTCAATTACTACTTCAATATCTCACTTTTGCTTACCCCTCTATCTCCCATTCTCACCCCATCTCTGCCCCACTTTCTCCCATTCTCACTCATCTCTGCTCTACTATCTCCCATTCTCACCCATCTTTGCCCCACTATCTCCCATTCTCACCCATGTCTGCTCCACTATCTCCCATTCTCACCCATCTCTGCTCCACTATCTCCCATTCTCACCCCATTTCTGCCCCACTATCTCCCATTCTCACTCATCTCTGCTCCACTATCTCCCATTCTCACCCATCTTTGCCCCTCTATTTCCCTGGGTGAACAATTCAGATTACATTGAAAGAGACTAACTGTACTGATACAACAATCAGCTTAAATCTGCCAGAATGATCAGCGACTTAATGAAAGTTAAAAAAGAATGGGAGGGTGTGGTAATTCGATTATCTAAAACTCACTCAGTTCCAGCTAACTGTTTAAGGAAAGCGTCTTCATCTGCACTGTGGATGCTAGCAAGGTCACCACCCATCGCCCTGCACTGGCTGAGAGCCAGTTGCCAGGGACGCTGCCTCACCGTTAGTAATGAAAAGTCAAATAACTTTAAGAGCAAAGAGAGAAGGAAAGAAGATTTGAGTGCGTTACAAAGAAATTTATTTAATGCTTTTGCAGGATGTTATGTGCTTTGCAGGGATGTCAGGTACTGGCCAGCTTTGTAGGCAATCAAGTGCGTTGCAGCAGATTGCTTTGCATGCAGGAGGCCAGGTGCTTTGCAGGAGGCCATACGTCAATTTTCTGGACCACAATTGGCACTTCCCTTGTCATGTGGTTTCAAGAAATACACAGGTTTTCAGTGGTTCTTATTAAATAATACAAACACAGTTGGAATCGAACAATATACAGGGATGTCCGTACCCTGAAGCAATTGTTCCCATAGCCGAACCAGTCTGGTGCACAATTATTATCACTGGGGTCCGTGGGGTTACCGTCGGCCTCAGTCGGTGGAGCGGTGTATCCTTCTCGGACACTCTCACAGAGGTAGCTGTACCGGGTATCGCAATTATTGACCTGCCACAAGCCGGCAACGGTCCCAGAGGTAGCTGCAACACAGTTGCCGTTGTGCTCCTCTGTGGAGGATTACAAAGATTTTACAAATTTAATAAATAAAGGTAAATTCCCTGCAATACGGCAGACATTAACTTGATATGTCAAATTCAAATGAAAGTCACAATTGGGTCTCTGATAACTAGTCTAATAAGACATGTACATACATGCGATTATAAATGGTCTATGATAACTATCGTCTCTGATAACAAGTCTCTAATAACTAGTCTCTGAAAAACTACTCTCTGATGACTAGTCTGTTAAGAGCTTCCACAACGGCAATGGCAGTTGTCTCAAATTCATAAAAGAAACTCACAGAAGGTTCTCTGATAACTAGTCTCTGATAGTGGAGTGAGGTGGGGTGAAATGGGGTGAGTGACATGAGGGTGGAATGGGGTGGAGTGGCATGGGGTGGAGTATAGTGGATTGGGGTGGAGTATAGTGGAATGGGGTGGAGCATAGTGGGATTGGGGTGGAGTGAGGTGGGTGGGATGGATGGATGGATGGAGCAGCATGGGGTGGAGTGGAGTCTGGTGGTGAATGGTTACTTACTAGGCTCTTGATAATCCCAGTGCGTGTAGGAAACAGCTGTTTTATCACTCCATTGGTATTGTCCTTGGACCGCCAAATCATTTAAACCGATCCAGACAGGATTACCGTTTTCTTGGCTCAGAATACTGGTCACCACCGTCTGTTCAAACCTGTAACAGACCAATTGGAAATCATCTGTGGGCGTTCATCATACATTCATCATAGTGCATAGAGACTAATGAGTGATATGTCATATTATTATTACCATTGTTATTATTATTACTACCATTGTTATTGATTATTATATTATTATTATTACACTCACCTGTCACCGATGGAGGCCAAGTTGGCCCCAGCTGTTCTACACGCAGCCTGAGCGTTGGACCAAGAAGAGGCAACCTTACCCGGTATACCATAGCAGGAAGCACCGTAGGAGACCCAGCCCTAGCGAGAAAACGATACAAATAAGTTAAAACACAGATCGTCGTTTGCAGGTTGGGATGAACGTTGGAGTAACATACTATCGATATAATTTCATATCATTTATGGCCCGGATTATACGAAACATTATAAAATGGATCTTCGATATACAGTATATATACACTTCAATACCGTTGTGCCAAGCAATACACTGAGAGAGTTATAATTAACTTTCTATGTATTAAAAAATAACATTTGATAAAGACTTTACTCAAAGTAAAATAGTTAACTCGGAGCAAGTTACTAAATTGTAGTGACAGAATTCACTTCAAGTGACTTATTTCACAGTTCAACACAAACTAACAATGGAACATAGACATCCACAATGGAGATACCAAGAACCACGATAAATAGAAAAACAATAGAGTTCAAACAATCCTGCTCTGTACACATAGAACAAAAGTAAGCGACAAGGGAATATGATCTCCCATAAAAAAAAACTGACACAACTCATATAAATCTCAACCCTGACATTGGCAACCAGTATTTGCCAAGGCAACTCACTGGTCAGTGAAAGATTTTCAAGTGTTTTATGATCTCTTTCTCTGTAGTACAAACTGGAAAAGCAGTTCCTGACATATTGATAGCTCTGTGTAAGTTTACAGCTCATTTAACTGCGGCTATAACAGTTTTATGACTTGCAGTGGGACAGAGATGGTGTGTTCCTGGAGTGGTCATGAAACAGTCCTTGGTCAAATCTGCAACATCAAAATGTGACTTAGCAAGGAAACAGCTGTTGATCAAAAACATTGGAAGCGTGACATATGCAGTCCCTTACCAAGTCACAGCCATCTGGCGTTACGGGTGGTTGGGTACCCTCTATTATCTTCTTACCCATTTTACAGACAGACGGGTTGATCATGGAGCACCTCTCATCGTTCCAAGCACCCTGTCGTTAAAATAAAAGATAATGAAGTCGGGCTCATAACATAATGGCATCTATATATGGTCAGACGTCGACTATATAAAGTCGCTCTCCACGATGCCTAAACGAAGAGATGTCGCAGCAAATCCACTCGGATCCAGAGACTGGTGTTTCCAAGGACTAATAAATTGACTTTACTTGGAGTATAATGAGTTTATTATGTCATAACTAGACCCAGAGAAGCATTTCGGGAACATTCCCTTTGGATTATATCATCTATATCACAGTCGAGTTGATTCAAAAACAAGGGCAAACAAGATCCACAGCATGCCAGCATATGTGACTGGTGAATACTACAGTTGTTATTAACAAAGAGTGTGCAGGCTATTTCATGGCAGGCAAGATGTATAGTAAAAACTCTGCAGTGAATCTTTGGGTAGGGTTTTGTTATTTTATGGATTAGCATGGCAGAGATTGCAAGAAAAGCTACCATCTTTCAAAGGAGTTCTAATACAGCCAGTGCAAAGTATGCAGAGAAATATAAATGAAGCCTACGACCTTCGACCTCTCTTCTAAGGTACGAGAACCGCAACTATACCTTCAGAGTAAAGGGATTTATGAAAGTCTGGCATGTTAAAAGGCTTTGCAGATATACTTCTAACCCTGCACCCTCACCATACAGATTCCGTCTATACTATCGTAACCCAACGACTCTTAGTTATTCCGAGAGAAGGGGGATAAGGTCGTTACCCCCCAGCCAGAATTAAAGCGTGTAAACCGATTAAACGAGGAATAAGAGAACCGAAAGTGACCGACCCCTCCGTCCATCTCGACGCAGTCCTCGTTTGCACCGACGAAGTTGTTCGGTTCGTTGTCGCTCCAGAAGGTGTAGTCGGCCTCGGTCCCGTCGACCCACTCGAAGGTCAGAGACAAGCGAAGGTCGTTCATTCCGATCCAGAAATGGGTCAGGGGTCCAATCACGCCAGCTGAAACGGACCAAGAAGAAAACATGATCACGGTTGCGAACGGCATTTACAAAAGCCGGTCGATTTCACTGGCGATTTACCGGCCGCTAGATTTTTTTCCCCACGATTCTTCGAATCGGTTCCAATTGCTCCACTCCTTTTTAATGAAAGTTGCACGATTTCTAGCCATGTGAGTATATGATATATTTATTTGTTATCACTACGGTATGTGAGGAGCTCAGTAATTTGCATAATCGTTAATGCTCGCAAATTAATTCACTCCTATTAGTCAGTACTATAGTTGAGAAAGTTACATTTGGTCAAAATTAATGTTTCACATTAACATGATTGTTAATGTTCGAATATGTCGTAAGCACATCTTTTTTCTTTAATTCTAATCATTGTATGAGACCTTACTTTTAGTAAATTACAAAAAGTTGTTGTCTAGCTTGATATCGTCGAATTACCCCGAGAAGTTTCCATTGAGGATATATTTTTACCAAAGTCAACGTGATATCTCATCGTTTTATTTTGTTTTAAATAAATAAATGTTAAAAAAAGGTTAAAATAGATGTCTTAACATCAGGGGGGTGCTGTCTAGCATTTTGTGGAGTGTGACGAAACGTCGTTCTTATGTGACAATCCAAAACATTATGCACATATACTGGTAACAGACAATGTCTCTCCAAACTTCCGCTATATATCCAGCGGTGGAGCTATTGTTTTCTGCCAGGGAGAGGCGAGAGTTGATGCCCTTTGGGCTTTGTGACCCGTGCCCTGGGCAGATCATCACCTGGGAAGCATCTGCTCATTATGCCGAGGCAGTATACTATATGGAGTCTTTTCTAACTACACACACAGATTGATAATTAGCCATGTTGGCCAATGTTACTTACATTCGGTCACAAGGGCCGCTACAAAGTCATTTTCGTTGCTACTATGGATCGAGGCAAGTTCCGAGCCAGTGCCAATGGCCCTACACTGGTCCCGGGCGTCTTGCCAAGACCCTTCGCTGAGCTGGATGTAGTAGCAGAAGTCCCCGTAGCTATTCCAACCGATGGGACATCTGTAAATGGGAGAGAGGGTGGGTGGAATTTCATCGTAGGAGACATCAATGACTAAACGAAAGAAGAAACATTAACGGCATGATTACTAAGATTGAAAAGTTGGAATACGTAATATAAAGACAGAAAGAATAATTAGGATGATCGTAAATGAGGGCATATATGAAAGAATGAAAACATAAATCATCTCAATATTATATCTGTAATTATCATCACTGCAAGATAAAGGGTAGTGGAGTAGTAAACAGAGTGGTTACAGTTTGGAGAAATCATGTTCAATGCCTGTGTTGTTATCACTGCATTATGTGGGTTAACAGTGTAGTAAAGAGAGTGTCTACAGATTGGAGGAATCACTTTCATGGAGAGGAGGAAATTAATCACAAGAGCACACTGAAAACTTCCTGCCCTGGGTTTTTATTACCTCTTAGAAATACCTTTCTACTACCCCACCCCCCTCATGGTGCAAATACTATTCTCCTTCATCCACAGGTCAAGAACATATTATCAAGAGGTAAAATGGGGATGGGTAGGGAATGTACTGAATAGGGATTAATTATCGGGAGGGAATGACCTGAATAGGGAATGATCTGGAGAAAATGATCAGGAGGGAATGACCTGAATAGGGAATGATCACGAGGGAATGATCAGGAGGGAATGATGATCAGGAGGGAATGACCTGAATAGGAAATGATTGGGAGGGAATAACCCGAATAGGGAATGAACTGAATAGGGAA
>JAODAG010024613.1:0-17792 GCA_027574785.1 Orphnurgus asper | reverse complement strand
ATATGATATGGTCATTAAATCCGAACCAAATTAGTATTGTTTAGCTTTTATATTTTCTTTCGATTCATGCCTCTAGCCACTCAAAACCGTCCTGGTACCAAGTAACAGTGGTAAAAGTGTCTCCTTCGCTATACGACCTACGCAGTTGGGCTTAATTGATCTGTCAGTGCAAGCGGTTTCACCCAAGGCCATAGATGATGTTACAAGACAGCTCCGTGTACATGTAAGACTGCGATATTAATTGACAGCTAACATTCATTTCTTTGAATGAACTTTTCCACTCAACGTAGGAAGACATGTTCATACACATATAGTTATTCTCTGTCGTTATGAAAGATCTATAAATAGTAAAGTACTGTCTAACATTAAGATAATTGTTCATTCATCACCATGAAAACCTAGTAATTTTCTCTTTACCTTGGGATCAATCTTGAATGATTCAATTGACATATAATGCAGAAATATTTCTTAACGTTTAGCAGCTGGTATTTGTTAATCCCACTGTGTAACAGCTAAGGTTAACTCAAGTGATAAGTGAGACCCATATCACATTTATTGACTACTCAGACTGTTCAGTCGAAAGAACTTTCCATGCACGGTGTCCTAAAACTCTACGTCATGTATCTATTAGACCTTTTGGTCCCTTCTGGAAGTTACCACTGTAAATGTAACATTACGGCCACACTGTTTTTGTTTTGTTATGGTTTGTGTTTTGAACATAATTACAGCATGATAAGAACTGAACCATAGAAGGTTCTTTGTGATGATTTCGTATAGATTGATGGCAAATGTCAAAACATGACCAGTGATATTACATAACATCAATATATACTGCATGTAACATATGTGGAAACATTTGTAGTGTGCACCGTGACTAGAACTAATCGTTTTTTTAAGGAATGAAACCAATCGAATTTATTTGAGAGGAGTTTTTGACCTTTGGTTTTATCTTCCTTCCAAGATATTATATTAGGTTAAGAATGAGATTATATAGACATTTTTAGACCCCTTTTCTTCTATGTTCTTCAAGTGTAATCACTTGGCTTGTTATACTCCATCCAAGCATATGGTACCATTTATTTTTAACCTTGCTACGCTTAACATTCTGTGATAATTTTCTTTGCGAGAGTTTTCACTTTGAATTAGGGTAAACTTGTTAGAATCTAATTTACAAAGTACACTAAGAAGTCATATGACGTATTTGTCTTTGTTCACGTGACAGCCACCGGGCGTGGAACTCACCCGAGTGTCCTCCATCCTTAGAATCGAAGATACGTTTGGCATAATCGATGAATCATTTGACATCATCGTTCCTCCTGAAGGGCTCATCGACGGTTCCGTCAGCGGCGTGCTCTCGTTCTCGGGTAAATATCTAGCAACTTAAAACACAATGTAATCATCGTGACTGTCGATTCCTTGCAAATCACTCCGTCGCAAAGTCTTGATAAGTTTCATGTATGTAGGATTACGACAAGCTTAAGCTATGTAAACTCGATGTAATATTCCTTGGCTAAGATCATGTGTAAGATCATGATACACTGTAAAACTACCGAGTCGATTATTAAGGCATTGTATAACAACATAGTAATTCCAAGAGTGACAGCTTTATACTCAAACCCTGACTTGGATCAGATTTGGAAAATGGCTTTTCTAACTGTGCGCTGCAATAAGCTCAGTCTTAAATTGGAAGATAATCCATGGTGCTATTTATACCAGAGATAATTTAAAGAGATGGGGAATTGGAGATGGACTTTGCTCAGATTGTCAGAGGGAGAATACAGTGAGACACGTGATTTGGGAATGAAAGTCCGCAGCAAATATATTACTGTGGGTTTGTGAAGTATTTAAACGTGAAGTAAGAATGCACCATTTTCTTTCCGAAGAGTAATTAGAGGAGTTCCAAACCCGGGAATAGAAAATAATAAATGGGAAAAAATGTTTCATGTATTTAGTAGTGTTAAGGAATCTATTTGGTATCGAGGATGTGTGTTACTTTTTGAAAATTAGAAAATTCCAGATGAAGATGTACTCATTAGAATAAAACGGGATATTCGAGATGGTCGACAATTAAATTTAAGAAGATTTGTGTTAAAAATTCTTCTCTGTTTAAGTTAATTAATGGGGAGATAAAATATTATCTACTATAGGCTAAATTGTCAAAAAAAGAAGTAGTAGTTTTAATACCAAGGCACAAAGGTACATCTTGGAGTCTTTAATTCACAGTAATTCTAATGTAAATAAATGTATATATAATAACGAAAATCAGTTCTACATCAAGTACAAAAATTGTTTATTAATCAAGGTTAAGGTAATGACGAGACTCACTGTAACGTTATTTTCTTCATATTCATTTTAATAATTGTACACTATGAACTGTAAATGTGATGAGAGAAGTTATAAACAGAAAGAAAAGATCATGCGTAGTATATACATGGTGTTAAGGACGGCTCACACTGTTTAATGGTGGGGCATGTCTTCAAACAGAGCCATGCGCTACTCTTTATGTGGCACTACACCCGCCCAATAATCTTTAGCCTTAGCAGTCCGATCGAAATTGGATTGGGGCTGAGAAGTTGGTCAGTTTGGCTTTTGAAGTCGTGGCATATGTTGCCGTTTGTTTGGTTTAGATACCAGGTTCTTTCTTGGGAGGGCGGTGTTCTTAAAAACCAATAATAACACAGTAGAGAGGTGACGATACGTAATTCATTTGACGAGCCATCTGTGGACGGGATTGTCATACAATGTAACATTGGTATGTCCTAACTTTATAACTTTGTTACTTTATCTACTAGTCATCTGAAGGACATTAATCGAACATTATTACAATACCATGTGCCAAATATTCTGCAAAATGTAAACGGGGTTATTTTTATCATAAAAAATAATATAATCCTCTTCAAACTATTATTTGACAGGTGATATCATGGGGCCAACTATGAATAACTTAGACAGCCTGCTGAGGAGACCCACAGGATGCGGAGAGCAAAATATGATGGGGTTTGCTCCTGACGTTTTCATCTTGAAATACCTAGAGGTTACCGGGCTCGCAAATCCGGCTATAAAAAGCAAGGCTGTTGACTTCTTGATAACAGGTATTTGGGACTAAACATTCGTCTAATTGTGAAGGAAGTTCTTGCCGTATTCAAGACGATATGTCAAGTGCCAATTTACCACGTTTAAGCCTGTTATAAGACAAGTGAGGTAATATATATTCTCTCAAACCCTGGCTAAGGATTGTATTGGATGTTTGGCATCACATATGTTATAAACAACCTATCAAACTATCCGTTTCACACGAACAACATATTTACCTTGTTCGTTTGAGAAGCTTTTGAAAATTTAATGATAATTACAACAATGATAAGGTCTTAATAGCAATCATTAAATGACTGAAGATTCAACCAACAACCCGGCAATTGTTGTGTTCTTTACGTTTATTGAATGCAATTACTATATCACTAAACTAGAAAAGACACTTCGTCATCTTTTATGAATTCTAACAGTGTTTGATCATTGTTTTGATGATTTAGCTTCTGATACACTTTTAAGAGTTTCAAGTTGAGGAGTACAAGAAGCCCCTGTTTCAGATGTTTCAGAAGGGGGCGATGTATATTAGATAGTAGGAAGAATTATTTCTCACAGATAGTTTTGGTTGAGTGGAATGCTCTTGATATGTACTACACCCAGTGTGGTAGATAGTTGATGTAGTGGTTCAGTTCATGGTTTATGAGGATACTTGTCCTTCCTTAGGCTTTTAATACTAAACTAACTAATTCTATGATTGTCCAACTGGCAAAATTATTCGATTCAAAATACTAAACTGGATCCAATTTTCATTTTCACGTATGAACAGTGACAAGTGTGAACTTTTCTACTGGAATATTGCTTGGGGGAAAGGATCCACTTAAGGATTGTACATTTTTCTGAAATGCATAACGTTAATGTTAATTGATTTACTACAGGTTACGAAAAGGAAGTGACATACCAACATAGCGACTGCTCTTTCAGTGCTTTCGGTGAAGGATCTTCTCGCAAAGGAGGCAGACGTGTAGAGGGCAGTACATGGCTTACAGCGTTTGTTGTCAAGTCTTTCAGTCAAGCCATCCCTTACATACACATCGACCTCGACAGGTTGCAATGCAATATCCGGTTCCTGGTCAGCAAGCAGAATGATTCAGGAGTATTTGTTGAAAGTGGCAGAATCGTCGACCAGGGAATACAAGTAAGATCCTATTTGGTCAGGTGTAATCCAATCACCCTTTAAAGGTCAGGGTTTTGTTCATGTTATTTTCTTGTATGATTTCTTAATATTCCTCATTATCTGTGTCTCTAAAAGCACATTACTTTGCACGAATTCACATAAACGGTTTCAAAAATAAGGCTTAATATGACTCAGTATCATATAGTATTTATTACATATTCCAGCTGATGTGTTTTTTTTTATTAAATTTAAAGTTGTAATGTGTCGACAGAAGAGGTCAAACTGCATGTGATTATTATGTCATGTGTTTATCGATTGGGCCAAACGTCATTTCACTTTTTAGCTATAAATAAAGAGTATCTAATTTAATAACAAAATGTTTCCATGATCTCTATATCAGGGAGGAGTCAACGGTGAAATAACCGTGACTGCTTACGTCTTGACAGCTCTTCAAGAAGTTCTCAACGCAGCTCCACTTGCTGTAAGTTAATTTTGGGAGCCACTCTCATTCTAAGTGCGAAGGAACTATATGAATTCAAATGGGATAATGCTTTCTTGAGTTTGCCAAAATCTGAGCGATTTTAATAACAATGACAGAGCTTATCTTTCAGTCATGCTCACAGCGAGCGGTTTCAGATTTTATTGCAACAATATTGAACTGCGTATTATCAAATTAAAGTTGAAGGAATATTTAGTCAGTGCGAAGAGGCATAGTTTATATGTGGTTGTTGTATTGGAGAATATCATATGTAGAAGAGCTACCGACAATACTCTCATTCGCTCTCTAATTGCAAATTAAGAGCTTCTTGATATAAGTTCAACTTCTTAATGTAAGTACAATAATTTGGGGAGTAAATTTCCGTGCAAGCGTAGAAATATTGGAAATATTACCGGACAGAGTTTGTTGTTAGTTACCCAGATAGCCCCTAGACACTGTGAGGAACGAGCCAAAAAGTAGTCTCTGGATGAATCGTATCGCAATTTAATATATGAATTAATATGGTACGTCTCCCTGAACTCACTCCAACCACCTATTGCTGAAAACCTGTACGTAGGCCGTGACTTTAAACAATTCTTTATGTATAATCAATCAAGTGACACAATATATATTAATGAGCAAAATTCCTGAACCGTTGCAAATGCACTAAATCAATAGTTTACTTGTCATTTGACCGGTACTTACTCAAATGAGATACGTTGAGTACGTACCTTCTCGGTCTATACTCTTAACACCGGTATTATCCTTTGTGGCGATGTTGTTTCTAAACAGGTGGCTGATTTTGACCTTGTTACCGATTCCGTAATACGAGCCAGAAGCTACATTGAGCGGATGTTGCCACGGATACAACGAGATCCGTTTACTTTGGCTATTACCACGTATGCCTTAGCATTAGCTGACAGCCCTCTGGCGGTAACGTTCAAAACAGCCTTGGACGACCTTGCCGTTGTTACTGGTAGGCTGCTTAACATTGTATATATCATGAAAAAATGGGAAAAAGCGAAGGTAATTGTTTTTAGTTTTTACAAAATCTTGTTTCGTTCTGTTACGTTTTCTTGAGATGCAGTAGAAGACTTAATTCGAATATTTGTAAACTAGTATATGGTGATATGCTGTATATATATATATATATATACACGTTGTATAGTTATTTTTTTATATTCCCTTGATGTGCGTCTAATTGTTTCTTCATCAACATTTCTGTTCAAATATATGGATATATCGTTGGTTCCCCGGACCTTAAAATCCATTGCTTCATTAACAGACCTGTAAATTTGGAAGAATCATATTGCCTGGTGAGTATAATGTAGTATCTGGTAGACGTACAGGTACGAAGATACTCGCAGAGATTCACAATCCACTGTTTTGAATTATAAGTTGCAGAAAGCTGTTAAGATTCTTCCCCTTATTAAATAATCACCCAGGCCCACATGGTACCGAGGGCCGCCCTTGAAAAAATATGCATGACACACACATCTAACTCCGCAGGCAGTAAGTTTACCTGCAATTCCTAATGACCATTCAACGCAATAGCACCCCCCCCCCCCCTCATTCGGAAAATCCAGCTTCGACCCTTAAATAGTTCAGCATTGTCAAGAAATTTTAGTTTAACTCTTTCTAGCTGGTGATTAATTCATTGTTATCAATCAACCCCACTCATTTTGCCTAGATTAATATATTAGACCGGTATATGTAACCGATGAGACTTCGATGTGTACTGATTTTCTTATATAAGGTACGTGTATTGGTTGTCGGTATTAAACTGGAACTCGTAACCTATACTGTTATCCAACGTGGAGGTTAATTATTGTCCTGTAAATTAAACGCTGCTTTTACGTTTATGGAAGCCTTCGTCATATGTGAATAACTTATTTACTGTTGTTTGGCCAGAGAAAACAAACTATAGTACTACGACGTATACCGTAGTGCACGCGAAATGCTTAAAACCGTTCACGTAGTTTAATATTAGAGTTCTCCTTCCACTTTCAGCAACTTTTGTGTTTTTAGATCCTCCTGAATGTTCTCTAAACAGTCATCTTCCTTTTACAAATATTAATTCCATATTAGGTGATCGACCGCACCAAAAGCAGTTTAATGTTGAAAACGTCTTCAAGACGATAGTGTTTAGTCTACTGTTATAATATACCCAATCTGAGTTATCCACAGTTTACTCGGTGCATCGGGCAATGGCAGTTGAACACTTATACTAACCTCAGGTCAGAGTAGAGTGTATAAGCGGCTATACAACTTTTGAAGATTCAGGGCACACAGCTATATTATTTAGAAGAATAATGAATTTCTCCTATGGTTTGGTAAGCAGTACAATGTATACTACAATGCGATCATCTCCAGCTAAATAAATCATTCTCCTCCCTGGTCCGTATAGCTGCAGGGCGGTACTGGACTGATAACGTCAACGACGTGGGCACCTTCGTCCCGTCGCCTCCTCGTGATCTATTCCGGCCTTTCATCTATGACCCTCCTTCTACTGAGATTGAAATGACAGCATACGTGCTCTTGGCACAAGTTGCTATGGGTGAAATCGATGACGCCGTCCATATTGTCCGCTGGCTTGTTTCCCAACAAGGATCTTTTGGTGGATGGGGGTCGACTCAGGTATATCATTTGAGAAATATGACCCTAACCCTAACAAGGATATCTTTTGCTGTATGAGGGTCGACTCATGTATACCATTTGAGAACAATCTGATAGTGCAGATATTTTCACTACAATTATTGTACCCATGTCGGGTCTCCTCAATTTGTGGGAGAAAGCAGATTATGAGGTTATGAAATTGAATTTTCATCACATTTTTATTTCCAAACAAAATTTCAGATTATTGGAAACGTTATGTCCGTATCATTTCTCTTGATGAGCCTATTTAGTGTTTAGCATTTGTGTGGCAGATTTCCTCTTTAAATGTTACACATGTAGTTAACATTAGATATGATAAAATATATGGCTTTCGGTGCCAAAATCTACATGGCGAATTTATTTAGAAAATATTATCCTCTCCTTAGTTGTAGACTTCATTGCTTTCCAATGACGTCACCTCCTTATTCACGCCTTCATTATACATCACTAAATTTCATATCACCGTGGCTGTGGTTGAGAGCATTAATTTAATTATTTGAGCTATGCTGCTTTACAATTAGACATTTTACATGTACAGTTTTCTTCTCTGAATCTTTGACGTGCTTGTCTTTCTTGATACAACCTCTTTGTTAGTCGGTTGTGTGGTTGGAAAATGTTTCAAATGTTACAGGCATAATTCGCATCGACAACTGAATATAACTGTCGAAATAAATGTTTTCTGAACACTGAAGAGTTTTGTCCTCTTGTCACATTCAATTGACGCCCTGACGTCTAGTCTATAATTCTGGAAAACGATTTAGCGACTCACTTTGTATTACCGCTTTGAAATCAAACGTACTCTTTTTTGAAGGCATTCAAACCAATGTGTTACCCTCTTTCAGGATACAGTGGTAGGCATTCAGGCTCTCGCAGAGTTTGCCTCCGTCTTGACGACCAGCCCATCAAACAACTTTGTCAACGTAGCTTTGAGCGATCCACCAACTCCCTTTTACCGGGAAACTGTAAATATTATTCCACAAAATGCACAAGTCCTCCAGCAAGTCACGGTAAGATATCGAAATATCAAACTCGTAAAATTAATTGACGCTTTCGCTTAAAAAAAAGAAAAAGTGTGCTGATGTTCTGACTTGATATTCAATTTTCAATTGATTGATCTTGCTTTTTATTGTAAAAATTACAGGGGATCGTGGATACTTTGTATCATGGCTATATAGTGAACAAAACGTCTCTATACAAAATAATAATTGCTAAACATATGAATAACTTACATAATGGATGGGTGAATAATATCTTGCTTTTTCGCGGAATTTTTTCTTCCTAACAAGAACTGGCAAGTATCGTGTGTAATTTTTTTGCAAGGTTTCACATGCTTAAGCTCACTTCATGTGTTCCATAAGTGCCATATCATGAGCTACATGATGAGCTTTCCTAAATAATACCTGCCTAGTAGTTGGTGTCACAAGTCCCTTGCAAATGTTTCCAATATGTAAGAAAAAAGCATTAAACATGTTATCGTCTGATGTTCTCATACCTTCTTTCTTCCAAGATCCCCAGCATGACCGGTCAAGTCCACATTACTGGCCAAGGTGTCGGTGTGCTAGTTATGAGCCTGGCAATATTTTATAACGTAGAAGAAGTACAGCAAGTTCCCCCTTTTGTCTTCACGGTTGACATAGACGATGTCACATTCATTACACTATATATCTCAGCTTGTGGACGGTGAGTTTGTTATGTAAGTCATTATATAAGTCGTGGACGGAACTCTCATGTAATCTTAACACAATCACTTTCTGTCAGTTGTTTTCATGTTTAGGGAGCTTGGAGGTTGGTGATAAACATTCACAAAGACAGTGTTAACTGTGTAATGACCACAGGATTTGTCCCCAGTGGGACGTATATGACAACGCTATAAGATATGACATCATAGCACCAACGAGAACACTTCCTGGAGTGCAGAGCCCCTTTTGACGGGCAAGATGGAGTCTAGGAAGCCTCGTGATTCTGTTACATTTAGGATGAAAGTATTGAATTATTAACTAACAAATTTGAAACAGAAACATGTGCTAAAAGTACTATGAATATCTCCAAAAGTTATTTAAGTCAAAATCGGTGTGCTCTTCATAATATTGAAAGCGGTAGTAAGACGCCCCATGGTATGTCCCATGATCGCCACCATTAATACATCACAGAAATATTTCATTTTAAAATATTTTAATATTTTAATTTTCCACTGTTAATATTTTATTATGAGGCCATTGTTTGTTCTAATTAGCAATACCGTGGCACTCATCATAATGACGTAGCTCTATTTTTGGTGGGCTCAGAGCACGAGGAGGAAGTGAGGTTAAAACACGTGCTGGTCGAAAATATACGATCATTTTAAGATAACATTGTGAACAATCTGGATTGCCCTTCCGTCATACCACAGCCCCCCTTGTAATGTTAAGAGAGCCATTGGTTTAGCTATGCACATATAATTATGCTAAGTTAGAGTAATATCTAATATCTAAGTTAGATAATATTTGTACAATATTTAAACCCTATAAAACATTTCCCTCTTTAAATATATATATATATATATAAATTATAGCAGTGGACCCTCCATCTTTACAAAAGTTGTAATTTGAATCATTTTCCAAATGCCGAACACCTATGAATCTGTCATTTACGGTGGTAACGTGGTTGATATTAATCGGCTATCGTATTGCATTTTGTACACAAAGTTACTGACAACTATATATTACCATGTTTGTAAAGGTACACCGGGGATCGAGATGCAACCAGCATGGCCATCATGGAGATTGAGATCCCGTCTGGCTTCTCTGTATCCAAGGAGAGAATAGAAGGACTGAGAGAAGAGGCGGATGAACTTTTCAGAGATTTTGAACTGCATGGAAGAAATATGGTCATCTATATGGACGAGGTTGGTTGTGCTTTTTAAACTATTTAATTTTATCTAGTGTTTAACAAGAGAATAATGGTCAATAGGTTTTTTTAAATATATTAAACACACCCTATTTGAAAAGGATAAAGTATTTTATGATCAATAATTAGTTTTATTCTAAATGTGACAAGTTGGAAGTTAACAAACTTTCATGTGGAGGTCCTCTCTTGTCTGAAATTAATAGTCACTTATGATAGGGATGTACCAGATACTATATGGATATATTATTGGTATGTCTCATTAACAATATTGATTCCGAATTTGTACAACAATTTCAAACATGAAATCAACTATAAAAACGCAACAATTACAAACTTCTTTTTATCAATCCATATGAGAAAAACATATAAATTACTTTGTTACGGACGTAGATTTATTGGTGATGGACGTAATGCAAACTGGGCACAAAAAGTACGTCCGTCAACAACGAAAGTACAGTATAGGATTTGAAAGATCGCTGCTATACACACGAGCTTAAATCACATATATCACACACATACATCACGGTGTATTAGTAAGTATCCTCAAAGTTTAATTACAACACCGAACTTGCACTATTTTAAACAATCCAATTGTATACATCATATGTACACATATACTAAATTGGCCATATACTGTACAGCATCACACTTCATAGTTCATAGTTCAAATGATTATATAAATCGGCTAAAGAAGGAAATCTAGACTGCTTTTTAAGAAAAACCACGCACCCAAGAAAGAACATGGGCACCACAATCAAGCAACGGCAGCTTATGCCTGAGGATCATCACGCTAGACTGATCCAGTCTCCAAGATACCAAATCCTATTTCAATTGGACTGTTGAGACAAGTAGATCGCTAATGAGTGTCGCGCCACGTCAAGTAGTTCTCTATCTCTGTACGTCCATGTTCTTTGAATGATCTAATGTCTGTTCTGGTAATAATAAATACGGGGTGTCTTAGAACTAATATTCTTATTATCTTCAATCTACAGTAAATCAATAAGTGATTGTAAAATAAGAATGGAACAACAATGATTTGCTATAACAAGTTTCAATTAAATCCGGTAAAATCGGAAATATGGAACGGTAGCTATATATTCTAACACTTGGGCGTTGTAATGAACAGCCTACATCTACATTATATATCTCACTCGGGCTGCATGTTGTATGTATGTATGTATGTATGTGAAGAGTTCACGAGATAACATTTGCTAGTCATATTTGATTAGCTAATAAGTGGAGACGGGACTGGGTATAGTAAATGGTCTGGTTGTCAGAAGAGTTGTGTCAATTTGGACTGGTACCGAGGTTACATATAATGCTATGTATAATGTAAAAGATAGTCAAGTCAACGTAATAAAGAATTTATTTCCTTGTTTATCAAGAAACATTATTATGTAAGTTAATTTAGATCAATCTAAAGAATCTAAGCTGCAAGCTCTTATATATGAAACAAAAATTTCCATTAATTATTTAATTAATTAATTAATTAATTAATTAATTAATTAGATTGAACTATTTATATGTCTATTTCAAATGTTCCACTGGTTCAATCTTTGATCGTTGAATAATTGCTTTCAATATTGATAATATTTAATTATGGTAAATATGGTGTTAACTGATATCAGTAAAATATTGTTTATTCCAATTGGAAACATTTGATGTCTCACACAGCCTCGTTGGAAACTGTTACACTGGTAATTTTATGTTAGTACAACTACAGCTACGTTGGCAATTGGTCACGTCAGAACTTTATTGATAAATCAGAAGTCGATTATCAGATAAAATGTCCTGCGAAATGATGCAGCATTATGTTTCACAGGTTTCTTCTCAAACTTTACAACCTTCTCTCTTTGATGGGTTTATTTGATAAAATTGTCTGTCAGGTTCCCAGAGACAGGGATGCCTGCATACATTTTTTTGCTGATCGGACTTCTAGAGTAGGAAGTGGACAGATGAATCATGCAAAGTTATCAGACTATTATCGACCAGGTAAGACGGAACTTATGGAACCTTTATATGGTGATGTACTTCTTTTTAAGAAAAGCCACTCAAGAAAGAACCTGGACTCTAAAACCAAACAGCCGTAGAATATGCCACGCGGCAAATTTATTTTCAGCATAAATCCGATCAATATGTAAATACATAGAAATCATTGGGCGATTTATAGTGCCAAAGAAGCATAAGTGACTGGATATATCTTGTTAACTTTAATTAAAGCATCTTATGTTATTTGAATATAAAAGTATATTACAGCATGCCCTTTGCCTTAATTGTAATGGTAATGCTTTCTAATTACTTTACACAGAGGATTATGTCGTTGTAAGTTATGCTTCAACCCAAGTCGTGGCAGCTGGGATTTGCAAGATTTGTCTAGATTGTGGTTGCTTGTCTGGTAAGTTTAATATTGCGTATACATATGGTGGATACATACAAGAGATTGGTGGACAAAATGTGGCTGGATATGACGGATCAAAGCAATATCTCTTTCATGCATTTGCATGGAGAGAATGGTATGTTGTAAAGGAGAGAGAATTCAAGTAAAATATGATGTCAAAATTAAATTGTTTTAAATTATAAAATGATCTTACTTTACTTTTATATACAGGTAACGCATGTGACTCTAGTAGTTGCGAAAATGGGTATTGTATACTGAGCGACTTCGGCCCTGAAGGATATTTTTGCGTTTGCTATGAAGGATACCAAGGGGTTAATTGCGAAATTCCACCCGGTGAGTCACACCCTTTTGGTTTTATTCCTGACGGATCTTCATTTTAGAGACGATGTAGACAGAACAGTGTGGTTGCAGAATTCAAAATATGTCATTCATGGGCTCAATCTACGTCTTAAGCAATTTTGCAGTCTATTAAAGCAAGAATAAAGATGGTTGAATATAATTTCCTGAAATCAAGAATACTTTTAGATCATTGAAAATTATCCATTTTACCGTGCATTTATGTTGTGAAGATTTCGTCGGTTTTCTCGTCGGTTCCACCAGGTTAGGTCTCCCTTCAAGTGTCCCCAAATGAACAGTTGTCATTACGGACATTTTTAGAGACCACCCAAGTCTATAGGGTGTATGTCAAATTTACTGCTCCTGTACCCCTCACAACCCGACAATTATGACACTAGAGATTATCTGCATTGTATGTTCAACTTCTATTCCATTTAGCCTAGTTCATCTATCGTTGCATTTAATGTGTTGTATTTATGGAGATTTGTTGGTTTTAGGTTTTGTAATATGTAT
This sequence comes from Orphnurgus asper, assembly GCA_027574785.1. NCBI lineage: Eukaryota > Metazoa > Echinodermata > Holothuroidea > Elasipodida > Deimatidae > Orphnurgus > Orphnurgus asper. The sequence continues at coordinate 4,325 of JAODAG010024613.1, read as the reverse complement.
CGTGTTACTCTTTTCAGCTGATGATTGTGAACTTTCACAGTGCGAAAACGGGGACTGCATTCCAAGCCCTGCAAACAATAGAGGTTATGATTGTATATGCTTCCTTGGATACAGCGGTCGAAACTGTGAAATTAAAACTGGTATGTTTAACAGCCAACTTTCTGATGCACATTACATGTAATCATATTGAGGTAGAACGGAGTATGGTCACGATGATGTTGACTGAGGTATGCACAAGGGTTTCTAATTTTGCTCCTTTTAATAATAATGGGGTCCCAGCAACGATGGTTACATGACTATCAATTGGTAGAGCTTGGATGAATGTGCCTACCATGAATTAATGATTCCTGCTTTGATAAATAGTTGAAAAAATTGGTACAGATGGCTATCCCTGCCATGCTTAGATGAATAATTGCAGTTTTGATGAATGGTACCAGTATGGATGAATGGTCCGAGCTTGCATGAACTGGTTTCAACGGATTTCAACGGGTTTCAACTGGTTTCAACTGCAAAGTTAATGTTGAGTATATTTTACAGACAGCATTATGGTAACAAAGAAGCCCATGTGACAGCCCTTATATCTGAGTTTGTTTATGTCATTTTCCTTTCTTTCTAACTGGACCATGTGGCGATGCACCTTGCCAGAATAGTCCTATTACTGTTTCTTCGTCATCAGGATTATTTAAACATCATTTAAATAGGCCTACTATAACCAAGGGCAGATTGAGTGATCTTTTCAATTTACTGCTGCGTAAGAAATTATTGGTGCAATCGAACAAGCGAATAGAACGTCACCTTTTCCGCTCCAAACGATTCACATAGACAAATGCACGAAATGTACTCATAGATATCGTGGCGAGTGTTGCATGATCTTCCAATGGTAGCCTGTACAGGCCTAAGTTTACTTTGCTAGGTCGTAAGTTTATAATCCTTTTTTAATCAGGGTAAGGAAAATGAATATGAATTTAGTCACTTTATTAACCGAGCATTTGTACTGTATGTTATGCTGAATTCAAGTGCTACGTTCATGACTGGGGTAAATTATCCTTCTGGAAGAAATTGTTCAAGAAAAGTTTTGAAATTTCTAGATTTACCAAGAAATTAGTTGGAAATGTTGGAGAAAATATCTCCAAAATAAAAGTCCGAAGGTATAAATTCTCTCCTCATCCTCAAAACATGGAATGGTTTCGGGGGGAGGGCTTCTCTTCCATGACCTCCACCAGTGACCATATGCCAGATCCATGGCCCGAGCATATTGGCCTCGTGCTACGGCGTTTCATCCTCTGCGACCAGCCTCTTTCCTATATCCTGTATTTTCGTGTATATTCTGCATACCGAATGTCGAATGACATTAGGGTATGTTTATGTAACTAATGTGGTGAAAAGTAGGCTTGATTTACACTCTAAGTAGCTTACATTCTTTTTCTAAAACGAAAACTATTATGGTTCCTTTCAACAACACAAATAATTACAACGATCACATTGAGTAGGTTTTTTTCTAAAAACTAATTTCGTTTTAATTTTGTGGTGTTTCAGTGCAGAATATGTACATTTAATTAGTATAAAGAAAGGTAATAACAGTTCCATCTTCCGATTGCTTAGATGAGGGATATCATATTTCAAGGCATTTGGTATTTCATTTTATGTTAACTTTTACCTTTGCCATATAACTGGCTACAATACATTGTAATGGTAACCAGTTAACTTTACTCAAATATATCTTAAAGTAACTGTAGTTACAACTTGTTCACTGTAACTTGGTGCAGTAATCACTTTGTGTATTGGCTTTCATAAACATGACTTAATTTTGTTAACCGTTCTCTCTCAGAGAGTGTGCGACTATTCTCTCTGTCAGAATGGTGGGCTCTGCTATATGGACGATTCCCTATATGGCTATTCATGTCAATGCTTGACTGGTTCCGGCTTTAATTAGTAATTTGCAGTTACGCTGTATTATTGTTTTCCTGTTAATTCTGCATAGAAGATTACTTTATGTTGCTTCCAACATTGTATTACTAAGAGACACTGTTGTGCATTCCCAACATAAGAAATATTGAAATTGAAGTAACATAGAGAAATATGATATAAAGTGTTTGTTCAGTCTTATACTACAATTCGATTTTAAATACTAGCTCTCATTGTGATACAATTTTTATCGTCCGAGACCACTTCCTTGGCTATTGTGTTACTGTGTGCTGCACACAGTTTCGATTGGGACGTGACAGGTATCGATACATCATCACCAGGACATGATTAAACAAACCAGGATGCTTTATATGGTGCCCATAATATCAAGTGTCTACATTCATGTGCAGTATATATTTTGTCTTAGTTACTCAATCGGTAGTCTACAAGACAAAATGTTCAAAGTTGCTAATTTAGCAACTTATCAGGCTGACTAGATAGCATACTTGAACATAATATATACTTCAACATAATAACAATACTGTATTGTCGTGGTTATTTAATTCCAGATGAACGCTGTGATATCCCATGCGTAGAGATTTATTCCCCTGTCTGTGGTAGTGATGGCAGGACTTACGACAATATATGTTTCCTTGGTAATGCCATCTGCCGAGATCCTACAATCACTACAGCTCACCAAGGAGAGTGTAACGGTATGGTAACCACTTCCGCCACCCCTTTCCAGAGTCCAATCTACAATTCGAAATATCCACCCTTAATTAAGAATTTCGCCGTTAAGTGGAGAAACAACATGTCCAAACGGCACCCGCAACAAAGGGGGCTATTTGGTGGTGTATTAACGAACTAGTGACGATCGACCTCATTACAGAATGGGGACATTTTCTCTCGATTAGCATGTTCATTGTAATTCATTGTATGCTTGCCTGGTAGTATTGCCACAGCTGCAAACGATCGATGTTGCAATCATTTACGTCAAACTTGTTTCTGGTTTTTGTTGCTTTCTAGATGACTGTGGTGTATTCTGTGATGCCATTTATGCCCCTGTTTGTGGCACTGACGGCAACACTTACACTAACGAGTGTCAATTGAGCGTTGTAAACTGCCGCAACCCTGCAGTAAATGTTGCTCACCGAGGAGAGTGCACCGGTATGTATATAGTAGCTGGCCAGGAAGTCAAAGATGTTGATTACTCGACAGTCCAGTATATTTAGCACTGATTATCGTATATGGAGGTTACAGTTATATCCTGAAGAAAAAGGAAACATGACATCTGAAAGAAAGAAATTCCCAGCATGATAATGTCATCACAAATAGCCCGATGGCATGATGCTGTGGCAACATGACAAACCCAATTATAATACCATCCCTCATGTGACGTCCTAAGCGAGCTATGGAATATTTCAGATCAAGTAACGTCTGGTAATGCCGAAATTCAAATGTTTGGTTTCCATTTGGTTTCGTCACTACATTCTCTCTCGTTGATGTTAAGCAAGTCCCAGTGCCTGTTCTCTGAATCCCTGTCGAAGTGGAAGCACTTGTTTCCCACGGGGATCGTCCTTTGAGTGTTACTGTCAACATGGTTACACTGGCCCCAACATTGAAGATTTCCTGTCAATATGGAGACACAATTCATTGAATTGTTAAGGAGAGTTGACTCTGTTAAGGATTCCTGATGCCAACATACACATATGTGCACTATTAAACAACATTGAAAAACATCAAAGTAATGAATGTAATCAGTTACAATATCATTTGAGGTAAGATATTTTTTTTCAAAACTAAGAAGCAATTAAAAGGTGATTAATACAATGTTAAAAATCTATTTTAATTGATAATTTAAATCAAGGCCATCAAAGTAATCTTTTTTGTGATTGGGAAGAACAATTTAATTTTGAATTAATGATGAGCCGAGAAAGGACTACATTACTATCGGATATAATTATTGCAATGATTTGTCAGATTATTCTTTATTAAACATTCAGAGACTACAATTGCTGATGTTCACAATTATTGTAAATTCCATTTTGTTTCATTTTGCCCTTTAAGGGCTTAATGGTGCTTGCCTCGATTGTACGCTTGTGAGTGTTGAATGTGATGAGCAGATCAATCAGCGGAGATGTGGACGATGCCCTGCGGAGACCCATGTATGTTGTGAAAACTGAATTATCGACTTGAAAAGGAACAAGCCGAATGACCACTTATTTCAGCACAAAGTTAATAAGGATTTCACTCAAATATTAAATAAATTGTGATTTACAAATTTATGAAGGCATGTGGTTATAAGCTTCTCGACCTTTTGTCTAAGATATCATGTGGAATATCTGTGGTATTCAGGACAGCCCGCACTGGTTAATGGTGGGCTACGTACGTCCTCCAACAGCACTCCTCCATGTACTACA
>JAODAG010024502.1:0-17792 GCA_027574785.1 Orphnurgus asper | reverse complement strand
ATATATGTATATATATATATATGTATATCCTTCAAGATTATTTGATAAGCTTAACTTATTAACAAATACAATGCATCACAGAGAACTGTAATTGCCTGTTGCTATATCACATTCCGTTAACCAATCTGTCATAGTGCCAGCGACCTTATTGCTTTCAAAGTCCGTATGCGGGAGTGGCATTCAAAAACGTAAGGAGGCATTGAAACGTCGTTTTTGTGGATCCAGCCGTTAACTATAGCATGCAGCTGGCGGTACACATACCAATGCCCATCTACACGCATGTACACACCTCGCTCAGAAACGGACCTAAGAACAAGACGTCGATTCGGGTTACCGCTACAAGCGCAAGCACCTTTTCCGCTGCAGTCTCTGGCCGGTTTTTACGTGACCGTATTCCGTCCATTCCCCTCACTCGCTGTTTCGTCGCGTCTGTTTGCGATGAAGAGGAGGAATCCATTCTCTTTGCAACGATGTATTTAAGCGGGCATTGTTTTAATATGCGGCTGTTTTTTCGGTTATTGTTACATGTCGTCGTTTAATCGTTACAGAGTGTTTTTGTTTGTTTCGCTTCTTAAATTGGTGTCCTCCTTAACCATCTTCATCTTGGTATATTTGCAGAACCCTCCAATAAAACCAAAGACTCCAGGACCGTCCCTTCACCGGCAGTGTCGGCGGCAGGTGCTGCATCTGCGAAGAAAACCGAAAAGTAAGAGCATAATAATAATTCCATGTCCCATCCCTTAAACTGCCCAACCCTCAAAAGTGCGTGAGCGAGCGAGCGACCTCTTAACCCGTAGCCTCCGGGGCTGCATGGCGCAAACGGTATACGATCTGGGCGGGTGTAAATTTCCAAACCGGTCGGGCCCCGCAGGCGGCTTGCCTAGTTTCTTCGATGGCGCCGTAGCTGCCCCGGCAAGTCTCCTCGTTCATCGTCGGAATGCGGGCCACGTCTGACGAGTCACGATGTGTCCATCGCTAGAACAGCTCAGAACAAAACCTGGCGGGCAGTAGTATAGCCGCATTCTGTCAGTAGCGGAGAGCTAAAGATTCCTGCAAACGAAACCAAAACGACACGTCGCAGGGCTCGGGTTGGAAACGTACGTTTCCCTGACCCATTAAAAGATGGCAGCATTAGGTCGAGTGCTGACGTTGATTAATGTATCCCTACGTCTGTTCCGGAAGATGAACGTCGACCGGGCCGATCCGTGAAACTTGACGTCCGCTGGCGATTTTGCCGGCGAAATGAATGTCCGTGCGTTGTCATTTTGTGCCCAGGAAGTCTCGACAGTCGAAACGTTTCCGTGGAGGATGGATGTGTGGATTAGTCGTTGGTGGAGGTCTTCGTCGCTCCGCCGGTAGACCGTACCTGATTCGGGAGAGTAGCGAAAAGCATCCATGAAATCCGCGTTAAATAATATCTAAACGACCAGCATTTGTCTGAAATATCAGTCCGGCCATCGATAACTTGGAATCGTGGTGGACCGACTGTTTTGGAAAATCGAACAATTAATTAAAAAAAAAGCGTTCTGATTAATCTGATCGATAATGTCTGTCCTCTGATCAGTTTCCCCAAGTGATTTTCGGCAAACAATTGTAAGGTTTACAGGCAGGGCTTGTCCACAAGCTAACGAGGCAGGCATGTAACCAACCATCCCTCCAAGGACTGCCATGGAACATCCCCGTCCCGACGGACACGAGTGTACCTCGATCTTCGACCACTTTCTCAAAGGCCGAGAGAACCGAGAGCAACCTGTTCGTCACCACTGCAGCTGCAGCCGCTGTTCTGAACGAAGTCATTGCGCCACCTACGAAAATCGAATCGGGTCGCCGACAACCACGGAAGGTCGAACTCACCAACGCCGCATCGCATACCATACAAGTATATACTTAACATAAGTAAGGTGTCTAAATTTGTGTCCGTTTCGATTGGCAGGAAAGAGTCGAGTAAGCCGGTTAAAGAAGACCGGAAGGAAGAAAACGGAACGGTCCGAGTCAAAGAGAAGACGAAGGAAGGGAAGGGCCGCAAGTCCTCGGACGGGGCGAGAGCCGCCGCCGGCGGCAAGAAAGCGGCGGCCAAAGATGGAGACGAAGCGGCAAAGGCCAAGGACCGGAAAGAGGGCAAGAGCCACAAGGAGTCCAAGGCCGCAGAGCACAAGGGCAAATCGGACGGGAAGGCCAAGGGTCAGGAGCGAGCATCGGCCGACGAGAGGACCCCCACCCACAAGAAGGGGAAGAAGGACGACTCGGAGAAACGAAGCCAGAAGGAAAAGATGAGCAAGAGAGACAAAGAAGTGAGTAAATTATTTAGTGGTGCCGCTGCTGAGCTTTGGGAGTTTTTGTCTGTCTGTAAGTCTGTCTGTCTGTTAGTCAGTCTGTCTGTCTGTATGTAAGTCTGTAAGTCTTTCTGTCTGTTAGATTTTATCAGCCTGTTTAGCTTGCAGCCATTTCCTGAGGAAATTTTGCGAGACATGTTAAAACCGTCGAACGGTATTGTAACGAGAGGCAAGTCGTGGGGCAGACATGTTCGCTCTTTCTTCGACCGGCTTAAAGCCGCAGAGCCGGTTGATGTGACGTTGGAGACAATGGAAGTAACAACTTTGTTAGACCTAACATGATATAGCAATCATGACAGGTTTTGTGCACAGCACCTATATTATAGTGATGAATTTGTGACTGAATCGTTATAATATACAGAAACAATGTTCTGCTGACCAGGAACAATAAATTAAGTTCAGGTTACGTCGAAATTCCTTTCCAGTCCTTGCGACATTCTTAGCTCCCTATCAAGAGAAGTTCTGTGATACACATACTCTGTGTTCCTAATTTTCTATATGAGATCAGAAAGATTCCAGCGAGAAGATGAAAAAACTGTCAAAAGTTGATTCTTCTTTTAAAAATCAACTTTATCCTTTTAAAATCTGACTGTTTTTTTAATGTTTTGTCTGTTTTTCCCTTCTCCAGGCTTCACAAGAGAATGAGACAAAAGAAGAGAGACATTCCAGTAAAGATAGAGGTCGGAGGTCGGCCAGTGTAGCATCCAACGAAAGTCAGGGTTCGGGGAACTCATCTCGGAAACCGTCCCCCACTCCGAGGGATTCTCTGGAGCGAGGTTAGTTCTGAGATGAGAATGTATCAGATGTGGAAGAGTTGAAAGGGGGGGTGGTTGATTTTTCAACATAAAAACATGAGTTTGACTACAAGATATTATCCTTTTGTAGATTTAAATATAGCCAAGCCTAGGTTTTCATGTACTGTTTATTAAGTCGCTTGAGTTTTTCAAAACTCCACAAGCTATATGCATACGATTGTAGTTTTTGTCTATTTCCATTGTTTCTTGCAAGAAAAACTACATGAAGTAAAAAACCATCGTTGTCTTCCCCACTTAAATAGTCGAACGTGTATAAGCTAAAAGAACGAGGGGGAAAAAAAATGAATTGCTGTTGTTATGCATGGGTCTCGTACTATATTACCGTAGGGAGTACTTGTATTTTAAATCAGCAGAGCAGAAAATCTTATAAAATAAAAAAAAAGACATGGTCTAAGGAATGACACATTGCATTTTTTTACACGTCCGGTATCTTTTAATCAATGATTAGAAGAAGGCACAGCTGAAACTAAAATAAAAAGAAAAGTGCTCTTTTTCTGCTCCTTTTTCAGATCACAAGAGGAGGAAAGTAGAACATCCTTCACCAATAGTAAGATAAATTTCTAATTATCATCATCAATCATCAAATAATTCAATTTGTGTTTAGTATTGTTTCTGTTTGTTTTTAACCTGTTTTTCTTTTTATTCTTGTTCTTGTTTTCAATTATTATAATTTATTATGTTTTCATTTAGTTTTCATTTTTCTGAATTTTTTATCATTTTTATTAATTCTAAATTTTTCATATTTTTTTCCATATGTAAAAAAAAAAATCTTCATTTTTTTTCTCTCAATATTATTGGAATGTTATATTCCTCAAGCATTTTCCCCAGATGTCAGTCACTCTGCCAGTAAAATAGGCCTGTCTTTAAGTATCGTACAAAAGACCCTTCAAATTATACTGTGATACAGCAAAAACATATCTTGCGATCGCTAAAAGCGAAAGTGTATCCAATCCGGTCGGCATTTGGTTGAATTTAATTTCTGTTAAGCGTACCCATTCTTAGGACCACCGGCCTGGCTATAGGCAGTCTCTGGGTTAATAACCTTCCAAAGACTTATTGCTATGCAAGTCATAAGTGTGCTTGACTCAACAATTGTTGTTAATATTCGTTCTTTCATGATATTCTTTTCTGAATGTTAAATTGATGAGGTTTCTTATTGGGGTGGGGGGGGGACTTTGAAAGAGCAAGAAAATTGTAGTGTTGCTGTAGTTATTATATCAGCAAATTAGTGTTCTTCAAAATGACATAAATTATTAGAAAAATATCACAAAATTGCTTAATATCCTCCCAAGTGTTTGAGGTCGTGGAATCGTGGAAAAGACGAAATCGCAATGACTTATTAAAGTTGTCAGAAGATGTAGAAAATCTCGAGCAGAGCGAATCCGTTGCGAAATGAGTCTCTTGGAAAGTCGACTCGGTGTAATCAGAGAGAAAGATGTACGGAACTTTGTAGAATTTTTGTAGTGCGAACCTCCGGCGGGCGGCAGAACGTTTTGATGTCGGGTATGGGTGGAACATCGATGACCCAAGTCGGGGAAAGAGCCCGTTTAAAATGGAAAAATGCCTGGAACAGAATTTATCACATGCACGGATAATTACTAACCAGTCCCGTGGTTTTGTTCTCGTTTACAGGAGAACTCGGAGCACGCCGTTAGGAGGAGAAGTACAGTAAGATATTTGTTTTATTATTCCGAGGCAATCGTCAACCCTTTTGAAACCGTGTAATTTGGTGTTTTGCAAGTTACGTTTAGAATCCCCTGCGGGACAAATTTCCGACAATAACGCCGTCCTCGTTGTAATGCATCGGTCCTTTGTCCTTCCTTAAAAAGACCGACATTAAATCGGGAATGCTGAATTTCTGGACAAAACTTGTTAAACGATCTTATGGGCACACTCTCATTGTTAGTAAACTCGAGAATTGTAGTGGGGGGGTGGCTATACTTCAGCATAGTAGAACAAATTCAGAACATGTGGAGTATTATCTTTGGTGTGAAAATTTGCGTGAAAATTTGCGTGAAGATAGACCACGATGTTTGCATTGATCCGCAGAGCAAGGACAGGAACGAAACCGACGGGGAAAAAGAACGTAAAAGGAAGGGCGAGAAGCGTAGAGTTCACAGCGACACGGAGAAGGAAGCTCACGACGTCAAACGTAGGCGGGACGAAGAAATGTCCCCTCCGGCCCCGGTGGAGAAAGTCAAGAAGAAAAGTTCGCGGTTGAGCGAGGAAGCCATCAATGGAGAAAGATCCATTTCCTCTCGAAAGGTTAGTGATCATCTCCTTCTGCTCCAGAGACTGCTCTGTGTCATCTCTTGAGTCCCTTCTTGACTGGACCTACCTCTATATCTGTTCATCCGACATATTTAGACATGCCAGTCTCTGTGAATTTGTCCGTCTGACATCAGAGTTTCTGACTTGACATTAATAATCATCTTCTGTCCTAAAGACTGCTCTGTGTCATCTCTTGAGTTTCTTCTTGACTGGACCTACCTCTTTTATCTGTTCATCCGACATATTTAGACATGCCAGTCTCTGTGGTTTTGTTCATTTGATGTCAGAGTTTCTGACTTGACATTAATAATCATCTTCTGTTCTAAAGACTGCTCTGTGTCATCTCTTGAGTTTCTTCTTGACTGGACCTACCTCTTTTATCTGTTCATCCGACATATTTAGACATGCCAGTCTCTGTGGTTTTGTTCATTTGATGTCAGAGTTTCTGACTTGTTGTTTTATACACCTAGTTCCATATCAGGCTCTGGTATACCTTTCGATGTTCCAGTCTCCACGTTTTTGTTCATCTGACATTTTGTGACTCTACTGGGTTTGTAGCATGTGGTAACTTCACAATCTTACAATTAGCTTAAAGATTACGGACATAATGATGTTGCATCGTATGATGAGTGTTGTGAGGTATCTCAAGATTAATGCACGGATATAATGATGTTGCATCGTATGATGAGTGCCATGAGGTACCAAGGTTAGACAAACTATGCTGATGTGTAGTATGTCTTTCTTCATTTATGGTTCTCTGCGATCTATTACTCCATGTACCCTGACTGCCTATCAGTACACCCACCTATAATAGGTAGTAGTAACCATGATCGGTGGTAGAATCCATGATATGTCGTTGTAACCATGATAGGTGGTTGCAAACATGATAGGTGGTTATGTCCATGATAGGTGATTGTATCCATGGTAGGTGGTTCTATTGATGATAGGTACCAGGCTAGGCTAGTAACCACATCCCTGCTTCTTTCCTACTTTCAGGAGCACAAAGAGAGCAAATCACGCGACAAGAAGGATGAGGATAAAGTGAAGGAGCCGAGACTGCGAATCAAGAATAAGCCCTAGATACGTGGATGGACGATATCCTTTTCCCGATTCATAAATCAGCTGCTCGGTTCTACTCGGAATAGATCGAGGGGGGGGGTGGTGCGACAGACTCGACTTCTTGCATTCAGCATCCCTTCCTGATGTTCGCGCCGAGTTTCCCTTGACAGCAAACTTACTCGTAACTTCAGCCAGGAAGAAACGTCCATGGAATGGGGCAGCAAGTCGAAGAGTCGATCCACCACCGTGGTCCGGCACCCTTGAGTGGATTGAGTGAGTTCACTCTTAGCTTACCTTGGACTGGCGGCGGTCATCGGTGTAGTGATAGGAAGCGAGAGAGGAGATTGCACGCCTGTACATGATGAGGATCCGACGTCTCATGAGAGACTGCTCCTGAGATGGCTCAAATCTCAAATTTTAGAATCTCGAAAATGGAAGCCATCTATGATGCAGTGTCAAGCAGCTTAAACAAAGATTATACGAGAGAAACTATAAACAAGTAATTAGGTCTGCTTTTCTGTCTCCCCTAAGGTAAGGTATGCCGAGGGTTTGGGGGGCCAGCGATCGGATCGAGCCGGGCAATAGCTTTGGGATATCCGGCAACGGTCGTATCCTCGCATTGTCGTAACATCCGATGCGACGTGAGATCTCGACTGTGTATTATCGTCAAGGCACCTTGTAGCGTTCCGGTGCTATCGGTGGTAGCCAGAGAACAGCGGTGTGGTCTTATATGTCCGTCTCATATGTCGGTCTTGAGTTCAAATAGGCTCCTTCACATTTCGATTCAAGTCTTTACCCTGGTCAACGTAGGTCTAGTCAAATCGAGTCGCTCATTATGGGCAGGTCGATAAATGTCGCGAACACATAATATTCAAACGGGAAGATTTATGCAAGCAGCGGCGTACTCTAGTTACACAATTTGTTGGTGTTTTTTTCGATTTTTACAGATGCACAAGTCGGTATAATTATCGTACGTCCTCCCGTTTGAAACTCGTAGGCCAGTCACAAAGTGGAAAGGCAAACTTCCAGCCAACCAAGTTTAAAATCTTTGTTATGGCCTGGAATGAAAATGCCTTCTGGCTATAAAAGCATCATGCATGTTTTAATTAACTACAGTGGGAAATTACCCTGTCAGGGTTATAGAGATTACATTAGTGTGATATTAAGAGTGACATTACAACATAATTGAAGGGGGATTAAAATCTACGAACAAAGACTAATCCCACGGAGCACTTTAATTCAGAAAAGTAACCAAACAAATCTAGGGATGCTTTAAAAGTCGGATATTTTTTTCTTAATATATGAAGGAGGCATTAATTCTAAGCGAAACAGCTCCCTGGGCGCTCTTTTTTGGCTGTGAGATATGATTTAAAAATATCAGCAAAATGGGACTAAATCAAGAGGGAGGTTGTTGTGATCATAGCATCGTATGTGAACAACTTCTAGGTCACACAAACAGGCGGTGGTGTGAGGTTTTAGAATCATACAGCTTTCACCACATTCTAAGTAGTCTAGTACCTAGTTTGTTTTTGGTCTGCTTGCCTTTTGAAAATTGAATCGGCTGTTTTAGAGAAATGAGAGAGTTTTTATTCGTGTTCATACCATTTCAAATAAAGATCGTGTAATATGATAAATGTTTGTTTTTTAGGGGGTACCTTTGTGATATTTCCCCCCCCCCCCACATATGTTTGCACACTTGCATGTAGTTAATTCTATGACTATTCAAGAGCCGGGAAGTTATCTCCCCTGGTCCAATAGCTGTTTATACTGGAAACTACCTAATACTAACAGTATCAAACATGATGAAGGAATTGACAAAGGTATATGATCTCCCCGAAAAGCTGCCGCGACTCGTACTAAAAAAATCTTAGCCCCTTGGCAGCAAGTCTTTGCCAGGGCAAAGTGTTTTTTTTTTATTATCTCTTCCATAGTACAAACTGGATAATCTGTTCTTGACATATCGATGATTGATGTGTAACGTACTGTTTACGGCTCAAATAACTGTTAACAGTTTTGTGACTTGATGTTGGGAGTTACACATCATATATGATAGATATATGATAAATACACTTCTTATCTGACCACAAGAAATACAGGATTCATACATGAGTACCGTATGTATAAGTTAGGATATAGGCTATAGTATCTACAAACACATATGCATACACTATGTCTGAGGTGGTCTTACATGAAGAACATACTTCAAGTATCGAATGCTTACATGAGTATGTATAAAGTTTGGGGGATAGGCTAGTATTTACATACATATGTACATGCACTCTCTTACATGAAGTAGTACATAACCCGTAGGCTACTGAATGTGCTAATTTGGCAATCTATCTTCAAGAGCATTCGGCGACTGGTTGATCGTTTCATAAAGTCGGTTTTATATTGAGCAATCAGAATCAATGAGCTATTTTCAACTTTTCGTTCCCCGTTCTCGGGCTGCTGGTTTTAGTACGTTCGTACATGTCGTATGGGCCTAATGTACTGCGACGTACTTGGTGCACAACCCACCATCCGCTAAACATTTTTCAACTTTAAATTCTCCAAACAATTAGGAAAACTTGTATAACCTAATTAGGCATTATATTGCGGTGCAATTAGAGGGGATAAATGTTTCAGGGAAGTATGGTTAAGACCCCACGGTCCAGGGAAAATCCAAACCATTTTAAAAGTTCTGAACTATATTTTGTCTCCTTCATGATGCTACGAGGTCGAAGTTGTACGTCACTTTTTATTACATCACTTTTTATATTAATTAAGCTAGTATCAACTAGGAGTATAGTGACCGTTGTCGCTATATAATTAACGTTATTAGTTAATCCCAGATGACCGCGTAAAAGTTAGAAGAGGTTCCGTAGCTTTCAGTTTATGATTTTCCATCCCACAGCATTTGCAGGTAGGCTGTTTAACATTCGTTTTGACTGTAATCTATGTACGATGGGCCGGCTATGTTTATACTTATATAACGTATTTTAAAAACGACTGCGATCAGACGACCCGCGGGTCCAGACCGGGACGAACGGTTGCTACAAATTATAGTGCGACAGCCTGCCAAGGGACGCGTGCGCTCACTAACTTAAAAGTTATACTTTAATGTCGAAGGATAAGCTAGCCTTCCGCGTTGTAGGTATAATAATAGCAGATTTACGTGGCTGTCACACTGCCATGGCAATAGCAGATTAGCTGTGTGTTTACCGTGTTATGCGATCATCAGCCGATCGTACAGAATGAAAACCCGCCATTGCAATGGTTTGTTTGGGAATTCGGTTTCGGTCATGTCCGATTATTTGTACAGAGATATTATGATTATTATAAGATAGGAATTTTTAGACACTTTTACCTTGGAGTCAGGGCCGAGTCTGTCGCTGAGACTCCGGTCGAGTCAGTTGCAGGATGGCTAGCGACTCCAGTTGAGTCACAAAAGTATGCCTCGAGTCCATAACTAGAGTCAACTTTTTGGGATCATGCAGTCATTGTTGTTTTTAAGTGCACAACATATGGTTATGAATAAGAGGGCAAAGGTCACTTGTAGTTTTCATCTTATTTGATCTCAGGGTGGAATAGTCCAAGTTAACTTTGAAGTTGCTCACAATAATCACTGAATTTGATGTTGATCAGTGATTTTGATGTTGAAAATGTGTTTGTGAGCAAGATCATTTGAGGTCAGTGAAGGTCGTATCATGAAGAACTCCACAATTGTTATTTGTCCCTTGAAAGTGTTATTACTGTGACCACCGAAGCCATATCATCACATTGTACATTACCTCTGAATTGCCTTATTGAGGACTTCTGATTTGTACCGATTGTCGAGGGATTAATAATTGTAACAAGTTGCAGGCTAATATCTGTCATGCCCTCTCCTGCATAGTAACCTAGATATCTTACCTCCAGTTTCAGAATGCAGATTGTAAATAAATTTAATATAACTTGAGATGTTTTAGATTAATGAATCATTGGCAAGATGTTAAAAAGGATCACTATTCTCGGACGTGTAATGATCGGTTGTAATATGATAAAGAAAATCATTCTCTTATAAAAATCAATTTAACAATTTCATTATGGAGAAGAAAAAAATTAAGTGGTCGTCATTATTGCTAAAACAGGTTAATGACACCGATTTCTAAGTTCCTTATAAAATAAAACACCTCTTTTGGCAAACTAGGGCACAATCCATGACAATACCCCCCACCCTCCCCTAGGGTGTTACGGGAGAGAAGCTGCCTTGCATCACCAGTTCTTATACAGTGTTACGCACATCGTACTTAAATAATCGTGTATATAAAGTTTGGTGAAAGGTGGTAAAATAAAAAAAAGGAAAAAAAAAACCCATTTATTCCAATAAAAAGAGAAAAGATGACAAAATTAAATTTGGGTTTCGAAAGAGGCCCTTCCCTGTTCTGTTCCAATGCCCGAAGGCTCCGTGTACCTATGCAGAGATGTCTGTCTGTCGGTCGAGGCTAATTGTAACCCAAGTATGGCACGTTGTATTGCTATCAAAACGTCGCACGTATGCGCTGGTCACGGTCACCACGTTTTTTGGTGCGTGTACCTATCACGTGGGCAGCGGCGCTGAAGGTTAAAATTCTTGGTACGATTCCCAACGAACTTGGTATAAAGGCCCGTCTATAGGTATGTATAACCATACGTGGCTATGCCATGCGCTTATTAATTTGGTTAATTATCCGTGAAGGGAGGAGCCAATTTGAAGGTCAATATACATGTTGATATACATGCTTCCTATTGGATTTTGGTGCAATTAGTATGCATATTAAACGAGTGTATGCAGGGGCTGAACGTCAAATTCTGAAAACCTTGGCAGGGTAAAGTCCCAACATGGTTCTTCTCGACACGAAGCAGTGAGAGGCAAGTCTCTGGGTCGTTTAATATGGCACCCCCGCGGCCCACTTCGGCGTGCATCCTAATTTCACCAAAAACGATGTGCATGGAGAACCCCGCAACCAGGCATGCCTGCAGGTCCATTAACATCCGTTAACTCTCCAGTTTAAAAGGAACTGTTACCAAGTACAGCAGAGGGGGTGTAGATTTCGTCACTAGGGAGTGCGCAGTTGCATGCTCCCTGCTATTTACAGGTAGTGGGAGGGGGGTTTTGCAGGTGGGGGGTACAGGTGACACAATGTTAATATTCTGAAGGTCGTTTCAAATGGTATGGTACACATTTGAGAAGAAAACAAAATTTTTCTTTCTGTACATATTTGGTTAAATTCTCTTCTCGGCAGTAAACTTGGTGGGATGGTATCTGGTATCTAAAACAAAGCAATTTATAATGGTATGGTAGCACAGACAGACTAGACTTTTATATATATCAAAGTGCGGACATTTCGATGCAGGAAGAGGTTTTTCTTCCAAATTAGAGATGCATTAGGTTTATTTTCTTGGGAAGAGCAACGGGGTCTTTCGGGCAAAGTGTGTGTTTTATTATCTGTTTCTCTCTCAAACTGGATATAATCTGTTCTGGACATTAAGAGCGGTTATAATTAACAAGTATTAACGAGTCGACACGACTTATTGTTAAAATGCTTTGAAAATGACTCGTATGGCATCATAATTGGCATGGCCAGTGGTTGGTATATGTTAGAATATTCGTCTCATCGATATTCAGGACTTTTTTTAGTTTTCAAATGAATTTTCACATTTACCCATGGTTACTCAAAAACAACTTGAAGAGTAGACGTGCAATAATGTTTGGGTTCATATCATTAAGACGTATAATTCGAATAACTGCATACCTGAAAAAGTGGTGTTTCAGTGAATGTGAACCAAATTTAGTCGTCACAAATTAGGATTCGTATGTACCATTTAATGTGCTATTTAAGTCGATGAAAACAGCTTGTAAACAGAAAACCTCAACAATGACATGCATGTTTAATGTCATAACTTGGCTGAGAGAGAGAGTTGGCAGGGCATAACGTAACATTATTAAAATGTCACCATCTTCTCACGATGTACAATCAGCTTCTCATTTACAATCTCGTTAATATTCATGAATGGGCGAAGCTGCTAAAAATAGCTCGAGCGCGATGATATTGGATTGGTAGATTGTTTTGTACATCTGATGTCCTAATTATTATTACAGGTTTCCAGAAATAACTTTCAATTATCCTTGAGGCTTAGTACTACCATGTTGTTGATCGATGTCAGATGTACCAACACAATAGGTATCCAGGAATAAAGGATCCTAACTTTGTGTATTATTCCTCCTAACTGTATGTTCCTTCAGATTCTGTTAAGGTATCTATAACTATGTGCATCCGTTATATTTACTATATAACGAATAAATATTCCTCCAAATCGTCATGTGCATTAACATCCCATCCCCATAAACTGTGTATGTGATGCCATTGGAATCAATCAAATACGTATTCTTCTTCAGGTTGTAAAGTATTGTTTGCATGACAAGTAACTTTTAGACCTTTTTTTTGTACAGTCTATTTTCACTTTTTGGTTACTAAGAATTGTTTAAATAATACACCGGATGCTCAGTTTTTTAAAATTATTTTGATATTGTCTGTTTTTCATTATATTCATAATGTCCGTTTTTCATTTATAAAAGTCTTTGCAAAGGGAATATGCATCTTTGAACATAATGAGCTTTTTAGAGGTCAGATTCCCCCTGACAACCCCCTCCATTTTAAAACCAGAATGGTCTCGGTCTCCCCTTCATTTTAAAACCAGAATGGTCTCCCTCTCCCCTTCATTTTAAAACCAGAATGGTCTCCCTCTCCCCTTCATTTTAAAACCAGAATGGTCTCTCCCTTCCATTTTAAAACTACTTTGCATACTGCATGCACCAAAAACAATTAGGATCACTTCATTCATGGAAACCTTTCGTGGTACATAACATCGATCGGCGAATATCACTGTACCAGACCGATAGTTGACATGCGGTTGCTAAGTTATTTATGGAAACCGTTTGTTTAAACATGACATTTCACCTTACCAAGTCTGAAGATTGTCCAGGACTTTCACAGTAATGCCATTTTAAACATACGAAAGCCACATCAAATCGGAGTAAACTGCCAGAAGATGGGAGGCCACGTGCCTGTGTCCCCCCCCCCCTTGCCTGATAAGTTAGCAAATTTTTCATCTTTGTTCGAGCGAGGTCGCTTTCATACCTTCGATCGTTTCTTCAAAAAGATGGCCGTACATTGGAGTCACACACCACTTCCCCCCGCCCCCTTCTCTTTATAACCCCACGATGTGACGACGGGGAGAATCAGTAAGCGTGCGCGTAGAAATCTTGCCAGGTCTCGGATCGAATCTGTACTCGGATATTCACGCCGTCTCGCTGGTTCGACTCTCGGCGTCTGCCTCGGTGTCAGCAGGGTGAGGAAAAACACGTTCCAAAATCAGCAATTTGATATTGGGCGAGAAACATTTAGGAAGGTTGAGTATGGCCTGCTGAAAGAGTGTCACGACGAATCAATCAATCTAGGTTGCTTGTTGAACAGCTTCTCGTCCAAACGGGTTGGGCATCAGGCGATCGCTTGTTAGACCGTCATACGGGAGGACCAAAGACTTCCATCTCAAGTCGATTGTTAATCAGTCGGGCTACTACTTACACCAAAAATAAATAGATTTTTGTTTGTTTCTATCTCGGTTTATTCCCCACTGTAAGTAGACAATACGAGACTACTTCCCCTCATCATCATCATCTGGGGTAGGAGTTCACAAGCCTCAATCTCTTTTTCATCACCTTTCATATAACACCATCTCACAAGCCTCCATAAGTCCCCCGTTTATGTCTCACCATCTCATAAGCCTTCACAAGTCTCATGTAGTCACCCTACATGTCTCACTATCTCACAAGTCTCATGTAGTCAGTCACCCTTCATGTCTCACCATATCTACAATTATTTTCGACCCTTCCTTGCCATTAAAACCCAAAAGACTTACAAGACTTAAACGACACTTTTTCATAAATCACAATAAAGCTGTCCCAACTCCAATTAAGGATGTAGGGTCCTAACCCATTGAACATCATACACATCTACACCACCCCGGGGAATGATTGATCCTCACATGCCTTGGAAATTGTTTAAAAAAAACCCAAAAATGTAACCGCCGACCCCGCACAATAATCGTCTCCTAGTACCCTGATATCACCAAACGGCCCAATAAAGGTTCCCAAATATCTTTCACTCGCCGTGAAGTTTTCTGTCCGCCTCTTTGAGACCGGTCCAAGCATTGAACTGCTTCACTCGCAGGCGGCTCCACACGACGTGGTCGGCGAGTCCGAGGATCTGCGCCGCGCCCAGGGCAGCGGCTTCTGGTGACGTCACCGTCGTACAGCCGAGACCTGGCCGGGCGGAAAAAAAAAGCTAAGGTTTATCGAGGTTGTCACGGGTCAAATTTGCGGCAAGTGGGGGACAGTTGGGTGCAAGTGGGGTGAAGTGAACCGTAAGCATTCATTATCGCGGTAGCGGGAACGGGGCTACGGGATTCAGCGGCGATCACAAGGAACAGAGCAGTGTGGGGAAAATCCCAAGCACGGGTCGTGCTGATGTCATATACTAGCACGTCCAGTATCTTACGAGGAAAAATTTGCTAAAACTGTCGGTATTGTAAATCACCTGGGAATTACGAACGCTTAATTGATGACTTTGGTCATCGTCTGTTACTTGGAATTCCTTGGAATAGAATGCACCAGTCCAACACACGTACTTCCTTCGGGAACCTGATATCCGGCCTATAAAAGGCCGATTTAACCCATTTGCTGTATCACCCCAAAACCCCAGGCCCCTCATTGCATACGTCCCCCTTTTAGTGAATATCGTGGTATATGTCCCCCCTCTGATTTCTGGGCCCTTTTGCAAAATTACTGGTATTATTACGTGATAGGTGCTCCCCAATCTGCCAATATGAGAATTCTCCAAAGCACGACTGTCGCTTTAAAGCTACTACCAATTGGGAGGTTTCTTCCGTTGCATCGGATAGTTTGCAACAAGCTCAACAGGTCTCTCCAATCCCCCACCCACGGCCTATTTCTCACGTCGTTCTTCAAGTGGAATCTAGATCAACGACAAAACGTGGCGAGAATCGTCGTAAATTAAATATACTTTCTTAGGTTGGTCGTAGTCGGATTTAACGAAATATCGTGGCCCATCGGCAACGATTTGACGAGGTGACGCTGGCCGGCTAAGCCGTATCCGATACAACCGGCACGTACCGGAGGGTAGCCGTAACGACGACCAGACATCCTGGGGGCCCCAGTCGGCTTTGAGAGGCGGGCAGTTGATGACAGGGAATGTGGCATTTCCTGAGAGGACCGGTCCCAAACCATTGCTCCTGCCAGCTACTGCAATGAACACCAGGGGAACCCCAAGACCTGGACAAAAAAACAAAACAAAATATTATAAAAGCAATTATAACAAAAATAAGGAAAATTTTGTTTAGCCTGCGAGGGATCTAATCGTGGCATAATAATACTTCATGTAAGATAACCTAAAACATTGGATAAATACAAGAATACAGTATGTCGGTGATGATTATTTTAATATGGGTACCAATGTGTGACATAGGGTCTCAATTTTTTCAAACTTATTGAATAGACCTATTACCAACTTGTTTGTGTACTGTAATATGTGTAAGATAATATTAACTGAAAGATTTACCCAAAGATATCCATATCTCAGAAAGCCAACAGGATACAAATAGGCCCAGCAGCAAAGTTCCACATGTAACATGGATACCACATAGTCTTCAAGTTTACTCTTGATCCCCAGAGTACTGAGGTCATAATTTATACTTACAATACATTTTTGTACATGTGTAAGCTGAGGGACAGGCTATTTTCTATATACACAAGTACATACACTATATTTGAGGTCTATATACTTACATATACACCATAATCTTTGATGATGAGCTATTGAAAATCATATATCGACTTACTTCTAGCAATCATGCAGCAACTGAATCTTCAAAATCCATGCTGTTATGTTTGAACACAATTACTTGGCAGTAACTTGTAGCTGAGCCTAAGTTACACATCTACACTAGTTACCAACTTTATTTGTAATTTCTGAACAGGGATAACAGAGAGAGATATTATGGATAAGAACTGTGGCACTGCTCTGTTTCTTTCGATGGATGTGTGCATATCTACGGCTAGGTAGTAAATAGCCTAAAGCCTACACCCTGCACTGTATTCATCTCATCTGGACTGTTGGAAGTAAATTTTCTGTTGACTCGGAATCTGGGTCATTCCGTTCGGCTATCAGACCGTCTGTTAGTTCCGACGCTTATAGCCCTCCATTTTGTAGCTGACAAGATAGCAGTCTAGCCTGTCGTGCCATGCATGGGCTGCACTATACACACTTGCACGTGTGAGACAGTATACAGCGAGCACAGTGTTTGCACGAACATCGATAGCGTTACATTATTCCCAGCAGTGAACTAATGTCATGCAGAGGTCAAAGCTAGATTGGGTCTGGCGTATTCAGCCCGTTTGGCTTAGAGGCTAAATTAATACCGTCGATATTTTTACAGAAGCTGTAACTGGTGAGAGAAACCCAGTTCGTACTCCGTATTTCAAGTTACCTTCATAATGGGCGAGGATATCGAGTGTTTCTGTGGTTCCTTTGTGTGCAGACGTCACCCTCATGTCACAGCCGATACCCAGCTTAGTACAAGCCTCCTTAATCTTCTCGCAATGCGCCAAGTCACTCTCCGAGCCCATGAATACTACGGCCATACCGGTCGGTTTGGGAATTATGAACTACAACAAAAATCAGACAAAGAAGGAAGTATAGGAATATCTATATATAAATATATATATATATATAGATATATATGTATATAAAACACAAAAAGCATATCATGTTCACATTCATGAATATTTAAAAATTTTACTCGTGCAGTAATACAGCAGGAAGTGTCTCAGTGCCGTCGAACACAGCTACCAGCTAAACCATAACCATTAGTACATTCATCTATCTTGAAAAGACATGGCCAATATGGCTATCACAATATAAATGTACTTACATCTAGCTTTGAAAGACATGGCCATTATGACCATCACAATATAAATGTACTTACATCTAGCTTGAAAACACATGGACATTATGACCATCACAATATAAATGTACTTACATCTAGCTTGAAAAGACATGGCCATTATGACCATCACAATATAAATGTACTTACATCTAGCTTGAAAAGACATGGCCATTAGGACCATCACAATATAAATGTACTTATATCTAGCTTTGAAAGACATGGCCATTATGGCCATCACAATATAAATGTACTTATATCTAGCTTTGAAAGACATGGCCATTATGGCCAT
>JAODAG010024391.1:18749-29350 GCA_027574785.1 Orphnurgus asper | reverse complement strand
AGAGGTATGGGGTTAGAGGTATGGGGGTTAGAGGTATGGGGTTAGAGGTATGGGGCTAAATTAGAGGTATGGGGTTAGAGGTATGGGTTAGAGGTATGGGGTTAGAGGTATGGGGTTAGAGAAATGGGGTTAGAGGTATGGGGTTAGAGGTATGGGGTTAGAGGTATGAGGTTAGAGGTATGGGGGTTAGATGTATGGGGTTAGAGGTATGGGGTTAGAGGTATGGGGTTAGAGGTATGGGGTTAGAGATTCGGCAAGGGACGATAATTTCGTAATGCGCACCCGCGAGGGATGCTTAAATTAATGTAACCAAAACATTGTGTCGGGTTGTGTGTAACTGTGAGACAAATAATGAACACTGCCTAATGAAGTTACTCGTGTACGCGTGTAAACGCTACCGGTCCTGGTTACAGCTGCCGTACATAACAGTACGGCATAGTGGGGGTTTGTGTGCTGGTATAAAGATGATGTGATGACGATGATAACAACATTATCAAAAACTCGTGCCAATTCATTGTAATAGCTCAACTAGAAGAGGACTAGAATCAATTACAGATATAACACTTTTATTGGTTCTCATTTGAACAACATATTCGCAGTGGTTTCGTTTTGATTTGATTGCTTACGGCGGGCCAGATTGGTGTACTTAAAAATGCAATACAACTTAAATCGCGAGCTTCGCCTTCACTTGTTGTGGTACAATGGTTAGCGCAAAGTAAAGAAATAATGCTGATTGTAAGACCGATATTAAAATTCATGGTTGCTGTAATGGTCCTGTCAGTCACATGCAGACTCTCATCTCCCCAAAATACCATTTACGGTAACATCCCTCAAATTTGTAATTCGGGTCACAATACTTTGACACATAAAAGGACAAATTCAAACTGTATCCCAAATGTACATGAGCCAATCTAATTGGTCAATGACATGTGCAGACCAGTGAGATGTACTGTGTATTGCCTTTAATGTAAACATTTTTTTTGCAGTTTTTGTATTATTCAGCATTAATTCACTTAAGTTTAAAAGTTACAAAGTACTGTACCATGTTGAGACAGTGTACGTACAGGAAGTTTTAACTTTTCTCAAAGGCAACGGGGGACGCTCCCTTCCCTTTTAGGCCCGTTCCCATGTCTCAGATCGATCATTTGGCCCTCGCCCACTAAAAAGATTGCCGACCCCTGTATTAGACAAACAGTAGTAGATAACTGTAAATTTCCAAATTTAGGTGTGATTGATGTTATAGTACCTGGCACATCTGCTACAACTCCTGATAGTAATAAACGTGCTGTGCATAATGTGGGTGTAGAGCTATTGTGGCAAAAATTAGAGTATTGCTTGAAGGTAATGAAATTTATTCATTATGTGATGCAGATATATAAATATTAATTGTTGTAATGATATTTTGGTTGACTAAAACACAACTTGATTCAATGACATACAAAGGTGTACCGGTATGTCACAACACTTTAAAAACACTTAGAATTGGTGCTGCTGTTTATACTGATAATGGCAACAATGATAAAGCAGTTGCAGTGCCGGCATATTTGAAGGATACTTTAGTTTTGAAGTAACATTTACCTATAATTATTATTATTATTATTATTATTATTAATATTAAAAGCACCCATAGGCCTACAGAGGCAACTTGTATTATTAATAGCATCTCTTTAGAATAGGAAAAAGTAACTAATGCAGAGCTGGCAAGCACGGTTTGAAATCAATATCAAGTAAAAAGATAAAGTAAAAAGATATTGAACAAAAAAGATACAACTTACATGGAAAATTAATTTCAATACAAAAGCAAAATCAATGAAAGGTATACTAATGATATTTGAAGATCCATCGGACGATGGTGGTGGTATTATAGGTTATGAATTATGTTAAAAATATCAATATAAAGACTATTGAAATACAAAATAAATATGTAGTAATAAAAAGAGGTGACTTTGGAAATCATATAGCACAGGGTATTATTTTAAAGGTTGAACAGAACAGTAGCCGAGAGATTATTTTCACAACATGATATGCTGAAGAAATCAAAACAAAGCATGGCTTAATAGTTTACCACACATTGTTGCAGCATTTAAACAATGAAGAAACAATATCGATAGGTATGAAACATAAAGAATGCAATTCGTAAAGTAACATGTTAAACAAAACCCATCTCCCCCACTTGTCAGATAATTAGATCTAATCTGGTCTATAAAAAGTACCGTAATAGAATAAAACGCCAATTTTGTATTATTTAGATACTGGATCGCGCAAAGATCTTTTGTGAGAGAAGAGATTCAAATTATTTCGAATGATTTTTGTCGGCCAGCTGTTTCTGCTAAAATGTTAGCCATTTGTACTAAAACGTTTTTGGTCAGCAATCCATTTCTACTAAATTTGTTAGCCATTTCTGTACTAAACTGTTAACCATTTGTAATAAAATATTAGCCGTTTCTACTAAAATGGTAGCCATTTCTAGTAAACTGTTAGCCTTTTGTAATAAAATCTTAGCCATTTCTACTAAAATGTTAGCTATTTCTACTACACGTTTTTGGTTAGCCAGCCATCCCTGAGATTTAGCAGATATATCAGGGTTTTTAACCGCTGCATTGCTGAATACTAAACTGTTGTTGGTACACTCACCAGGGATAGATTTATCAGTTTTTATCCTTTAAATCAGCGATTTGAATTTGGAAAATTGAACCTAAAGCAGATCTTAGGATGAAATCCAAGAGAAATTTCAGGGGTTTTAACCGCTATGTACTAAAATGATGTATCTGCAACAGTCATCCCTACTACTTGATGTTGTTTACGCTTTGAGTTTGATTTGGCTACTAAGTTGGGGTGAGACTATAATCATATCCATGTATTCCTCTTTTGACAGATTGAACCCAGGATATCGATAAGACATTACAGAAGACAGTAGGCCTACTTACTTGATTGTCCAATCTTCATTGGTATTGATTCACTGAATGGCAAGGTTGCTGGATAATTCATAAATAATATAATAATGGACGGAAAATTAATTCAACAATTACCTACAACTATTTTATTCTTGGATGTCCATATTAAAGCTGATCGAAACGAGGCAGAGCATGGTGCGAAGCAAATCATCGAGGCAAAACAAATCCAAAGCGAAACAAGGGAATCACTGCAATGCCTTTCAATGTTTTGATAGTGGATCACATGGTAGGACAAAACAAGTGTGAACAAACGAAAGAGAAGAAATCATGTACCGCCATATGATCAATTTATACACATAGGCTATATAACTGTTCTGTTTCCCGGGATCTGGTCAGTGTTTTGTTCGTCTTCTTTCTATCGGGTATGAACTTTATACGGGCACAGCAAGAGGCATGTATGCAGCTAGCAGCAGAACACGAAATCGGATAGAGCAGTCGGAACCGTGTATTCGATCTTCCAGCCGGATTATCAGTGTAGTGGGTTTACAGGCTTGCCCAACGACACCGATATGTTAAGACTGTCATACTCTCTGTCTCTAACTTTCGACTTCCCGACAACTCCCACCGTCCCACTGTCGCTCAAAGAGATTCTCCTTCTCTTTAGTATAATCTCATTTACCAACTCGCTGAGCTATTCATTCTTGGAATATATTACGTCACACTCATAACCCGAAACGTGGAGTTCCCGCAAGAGGTCACTGTTAGCATCACGGTTAACCTCGTGTGACGTATATGTAATCTACCAGAGCTTGTCCTCTTAGAAATGGCAACCGGAAACGAAAGTTATACCTCTGGTGTTCTTGCATGCCCCGGTAAACAGAACAAGAATGAATTATTATCACATGAATGATATTTTATTATTATTTTACACACAAACAATCGGCGTGCCATAAACATCCGCCCCCCCTCCCCCTAGCCCGATCAGTCGGATTAAATCTGTTTCTGATTGGTCAGTTTCTGGGGGCTTGACTTAGTGTGTGGTTCCCGGCACTGTGTTTGCTAACATAGCAATAATTTTAATTAACACACCACACACACACACACCAGTGGTAACGCGCCCCGTCCGCTATGTAAAACACACACGCACGCACATACACACACACACACATGCAAGCCTGGCCACTGCACGTTAATATTAATACCTACCACCAGTCTCGTTTCATTTAATTATTATTGTAACTGCGCTAAATAACGTCCACTCTCATCATACCAGTCTTTCACTCCGAAGATCCAACCAAACGGCGATTGGTTATTGTATGATATTGACGTTATCGTTCGTTGGACCAGCAGCTTTCAATTTCAAATCAACTGTTTTGCGGAACTAAGTAAGTCACTAACTAGCCTGACTATAGTTTAGAGTACTACTACTTGTAGTAGTACTACTAGTACTAGTTAGTACTACTACTAGTACTACTATTAAATTAGTATTATTACTAAGTTAGTACTAGTACTACTACTAGTAGTAGTACTAGTAGTAGTACTACTAGTACAGTACTAGTAGTACTAGCCTAGTACTAGTTGTACTTTACTACTAATTATTAAGTACTAGTAGTACTACTAGTACTACTACTAGTAGTACTTTACTAGTAGTAGTACTAGTAGTACTTTACTACTAGTAGTACTAGTAGTACTTAACTAGTAGTAGTACTTTACTACTAGTACTTTACTACTATTAGTAATTATTAAGTAGTACAACTTACAAGTACAATGCTTTCTTAACCCTTAATAACAATAAACAAACAATAAACAAATACAAAAGTGTTACATCATATTACTGATTAGGTTATCCTTCAATTGAAAATGTCAACCGTCTTCTCTGATATACTAGCTGCATGTAGGCGAAAGACAAGTTGATCGTTGCTGATGGGCCATCACAGAGCCATATCTATTTTACTAATAGTTAATACTAAATAATAGTACTAGGTCTACTATAGGCATATGCATAATGTACTTTAGCCTAAACACAAAAGCATATAAGCAGTATCATCTAGCCAATAACTAGTTTTATGGATATGGTTATACTAGTAGTATTATTAAATTCTGCGTACTACTAGTTACTGGTACTACCTAATCAGAGAACTGACGCAGCAAGTCGAAGTATTCGAAATATGCTTTCCAATATCTGATCACTTCTGTAAATATTATAGACAGGCATACGGAAGTCGTGTCTATAGACGATGAAAAGACACGTAAGTTCGGCAATTTCCATAACTACC
Source organism: Orphnurgus asper (assembly GCA_027574785.1). NCBI lineage: Eukaryota > Metazoa > Echinodermata > Holothuroidea > Elasipodida > Deimatidae > Orphnurgus > Orphnurgus asper. The sequence goes on along the minus strand of JAODAG010024391.1, from coordinate 24,180 downwards.
TTAGGCCTAACTTAAAGTTAGTTAGGCCTAGCATTGCACAGTGTGTTGTTAGTCCTAGTTATAGAAAGCTACCGAACAAAACTACCCAATAAATGGATTTTGTCCATGTATTAAATAAACAAGTGACAGATTCATGACGTTCATGTCATTTCACACAGAAGACATAGCCTACTCAACTACGTAAATCATTCAAATATTTGAGCCCATTTCTCAAAGGTATTTCATAACACAGTTCAATTAGGCTATCGTATATTCGTGCAACAAACCGTTTTTTATTCTTCTTGTTGGGCCTGGGTTAATGTGTTGCATAGCCAAATCAATAACCTACAGAGGAATGGCACTCTGTGTAATGCCTTGGCTCGTTCAAGAACTAGGTGTCAACCAGCAGTTTGGTAAAAGAATGTTTCTCCCCTCTTCCCAAAAAACATTTTTATTTTTACAAAGCAAAAGAACTCATAGCAGCTCTGTATAGCCTTTGGCTGGTATAGATTTGTGTGCTATACCAATGCCAGGAGGTTGTCTTAAAAAATAAAAATTATAAATAAAATACACACAATAAGAATCACCAAAATATAAATAAACTAAACAGTAACAATTACAAAACAAAGGGATTTGCCTACCCCTCTCTCTAGCGGAAACCCTGATGTTTGGCGGCTATCCAACCAAAGTATCATATACATACTTTACATGAAATAGTTGCACATACATTTACAGTGTATCATGCAGTGACGGTGCATGGCCTAATGCCCAATACTAGATCCTTACCTGAGAACTAATCCAAATTTGTAAACACGATACCAACCAAGCTATCTGTCACTAATTGAGACACATGATGTGACTGCTCTACTCGCTTTTGGTAAAGCCATAGCCTTCTAGAGAGAGAGTTTTATGACCAATTTCAAGTCCCAAGGAAACCACAACAACTTGCTTGGTATAACTCTTGTAAATAGGTTAACAGTTCTGTAAAAGTCACAAACCGAAGAATACTGGCAGCCCGGAAGCATTCTTTGTTTGTCCAAGCTATCCCGACACACATCAATCTCGCGCAGAATGCTCATTAAATTTAAGGAAAATGACCCCAGTTATTAGGTTTCTGACCCCATTTTTAGTGCTATGGACTGCAGCGGTCTGGATGTGAAATCTGATTTAAGAGCAGGCGTTGTGGCATGCAACATGCAGGTCTACAATTATGCTCTGTACAGTAGTAGTTCTCCTAGCTGTATTGATTACCCAGGTCCTCGGATGTAATTCATACATCTCAGATTCTACTACGCTCTCTGCTCCTACAATCTTCCAGGTTGAGTTATCAGAAAATGAATAGGGCTCTCCGCCAGCTGGTGACAAGGACCCTGCTTGCCCCGTCGGTAGCCGTCCATGGTTGCGTCTGCCCGTACTCCGCCGGCGGCGTCAAGAAGCTCCGGTCCTACCAGTCGAGAGATGTCGATCATCCCCGGGTCCTCATCACAGGTTCGTGTGGGTTCAAGATGGGAGTCGGACAGATAGAACCGCGGTGGCAATTACTGATGCTGATTAAAGCTACAGCTGGTAATCAGCCCAAAGTTGAGTACGTTAGCACTTATGCTCGTACACCATATTCTTGCGACTCCATCGTTACCAGACTAGGTTGCTTTTTTATGCCAAATTCTGTCGTTGGAACCAAGTTTTGTCAAGTTGGTATCTGTGTGTGTGGCATCTTAAGAAAGTGGTCGAAGATCAAGGTATACACACGCGTCTGTAGGATGGGAGACGTTATATGGTCCCAGGAGCAGGACAGAATCGATGGGAACATGACTGCCTCGTAACTTCTGGACATTGGTCCGAAAAGAGAAGTGTTCCTCCACGATTACAACATTGGACAGGGTTGCTTTATGAGCATATGAAGCTTCCTAACCCTTACTATACTAAACTGAAAGGCTTCACTGAAGAATCTTATCATGACTCCCAAGGTCTTTTTCAAACTGAACTTCCATCAACTTTATGAGTAACTCTGGGATTCCCATTACCAATATAAATGACTATGATAATCTCAAGTATGTATATGGCATGTTGAATTGTTGTCATACATACATGTGTGTCTGAGTTTATTCTCACTTTGTATGATGATGTTGGTAGCCATTAGATAATATACATTTGTTGGTCGTGTAATCATTTTATTCATTATTAAAGAGCAGAGCCAAACTGTTAATCATCAGAGTGAATCATCATGAGTTTGTGAGAATCACAAATTTTATGCCAGTATACCACTCCTGACAGTTAAGGAGCAAGAGTGAATTGTGTGTTTGTGAGAAGCACATATTTTATGCCAGTATACTACTCCTGGCAGTTAAAGGATACGTCCAGGTTCCTTAAATCTCATTGAAATATGTACCAATGTGTAGAGAAAAATAAAATATCCCGTTCTACATCAAACTTTTAACTACGATACGTATCAGAGTCTGCACGAATTGACCAAATAATGAATATTTTTAGGCTCATACGAAAGTATGTGACGTCATTCCCTAACAACTGTAAAGTTGTGGTCCGGTTTTACCACTGTTCACACATACTGTATAATCACACACGATTTTTTCCGTGCAGGAACGAATATTTGGGATAAAAATTGGAGCACGGTTATGATAAATTTATTTGAAATCAGTAAACATTTCAAAAAGTTAACCTGGACGTATCCTTTAAGGAGCAGAGTTAATTCGTCGTGAGTTTGTGAGAATCACAAATGTTATGCCAGTATACCACTCTTGACAGTTAAGGAGCAGAGTGAATCATTGTGAGTTTGTGAGAATCACGAATGTTATGCCAGTGTACTACACCTGGCAGTTAAGGAGCAGAGTGAATCATCATGAGTTTGTGAGAATCACAAATGTTATGCCAGTATACTACTCCTGGCAGTTAATGAGCAGAGTGAATTGTCGTGAGTTTGTGAGAATCACATATGTTATGCCAGTATACTACACCTGGCAGTTAAGGAGCAGAGTGAATCATCATGAGTTTGTGAGAATCACAAATGGTATGCCAGTATACTACTCCTAGCAGTTAAGGAGCAGAGTGAATTGTCGTGAGTTTGTGAGAATCACAAATGTTATGCCAGTATACTACTCCTGGCAGTCAAGGAGCAGAGGGAATTGTCGTGAGTTTGTGAGAATCACAAATGTTATGCCAGTATACTACAACACCTGGCAGTTAAGAAGCAGAGTAAATCATCATGAGTTTGTGAGAATCACAAATGTTATGCCAGTATACTACACCTGGCAGTTAAGGAGCAGAGTGAATCATCGTGAGTTTGTGAGAATGTCTTCACATTAGAATGACAATTATTACAGAATGTGAAGAATAATCAAACTGTTCAGTAATATTAGTATTTATGACGCCTTTATTTCAGATCACTGTTTTTGTTTTTTTATAAAAAAAATATTTCCAGGAGCTCTCGGTCAGCTTGGACAAGGCTTGAGCAAACTGCTAAAGAAGAAATATGGTAATGAGAACGTGGTGATGTCCGACATTGTACGGGCATCTCGAGATGTGACAGAGAACGGTGAGTTCACTAATCACGAGGACCTTAGAATTGTCGGCTGTTTGTGTTTGGTGTTGCAAACCTCAAGAGTGGTCGGGATGTATTTATTGTATTACAGTGCCTCTCATCGAAACTCCTCTCTCAAGCACAGGGGTTCCCAAACTTTTTCTACTGGGGTACCATTTCACATTTTCGTGGTGCCACCGAGTACCACTGTACCAATATTCAATCAACTATAATAGTGTTTATGCGTTAACGTACGTTGCGTTAATGTTAAATGTCCACTCCAGTCAATGGGATGGTTGAGCCTGCTTCTTGCTCACAAGCAGGTCAATGTTAGGCTTTGTTTTGGATAAAGTGTATCGAACATCATGTTCAACATTCAGTAGGTATCTTTGTTTTGTTTTTAGAAGAACGACTGATGAGAACCCAGTTTCACACAGCAGTTCAAACACGTGCTCCGCCATATTTCCACGGGATAACCATCTCACCTCAGTGTGGAATAAGGGTATTTTATGGGCGGAGTCTAAATCTTCGCAAAGTTCCTTGAAAATCACGAATTGAGAGCCTGGGATTTCACATGGCTCACAATTTTGATCATGGTTGAGAGAACGGCAGTCAATGACTCGGGGAGTGCATGGCGGTGGATCTTGCAGTCTAGGCCGTGCACTTCAGGCGCAACCAGTGCCTTCACAAGCGTTTGGAAACCTGATCTGCACCCTAACATGGCCGATAACAAATAGCTGTCAGTGTACAGCCGCTTGTGGGATGCATGAGGGAGACTAAAAAAAAAAAAATGAAGCACGCTGTGTACCATGCCGCGTACCACCGAGAAAGTCTAAATGTACCACTGGTGGTACGCGTACCACAGGTTGGGAACCCCTGTTCTAACAGAACCTCCTCTGATAATATTGTCGACAGCTTTTTGGCTGAAGCTGCTGTACGTATGCATCCTTGTCTGCGTTGTGATGCAATCAACCTGGTTCTCCGGGGGAGTCGGTTCTAGGCACCGGGGGAAACTGGGGACCCTACTGTAAAGTGCGTGCCACCGAAAAATCCAGGACTGGATCTGCGGTGCTTTCCCGTAATGGTAGGGTACGGAACACCGTATCAGGAGCCAGTTCCCCCCCACTGTCGAGGAAGTCTGTCAAGGAAGTCACTGCAGCCAGGCTGCATCTACGAAGTTGAACACAAATTGTATTTGGTGTGAGTTATCTAACAAGGATATCCTAACACTAATTCTGGCTTAGTGTTGTTTGGTATCGTTTGCAGGTCCCCAGCGGGTAGGGACGTTGTTATTATCATGGAAGATTTCCATGCTTGGTCCATTGTCAGTTCTTGCCTACGTTAATGACATCAACATTGGATGATTCGTTAGGTTCTTCTGCTGAGAAATTGCTGATGATACACAGTGGTACTGAGTAGTTTCCAAGGTGATCTTGATAGGGTTTTTTAATAGATTGATAACTATATAAATTGATAGGGCCGGTAAAGAATGAGCTGGTTATAGTTCTATTGTGTTTCATGGCATGTATGTACGTCAGTCAAGTACAGAAGGTAATAATTTGATCGACTGATGAATGTGTTTTTTATTGAGTTGAGTACTGTACTGTCTATTAATTGTGCTGGTGTGTTCGTAGCTCAGATTAAATGTACATCAGACGAGTATACAGAAGGTATGTCTGTGATGTGTTTTACAACATAATGAGTTACACTCTGTACTGTCTGTTACTCAAGTGTGCTGCCAGTGGTTGTGGTTATAAATATTGTGTTAATAGTTCAGATAATGTACATCAGTCAAGTACAGAAGGTATAGTGTGTATCAGCTTAGCCTTCAATCAGACTTCACTCAATGACATGTTCCAAGGTATAGTGTGTATCAGCTTAGCCTTTCATCACACTTCCACTCAATGACATGTTCCA
>JAODAG010024391.1:7237-18649 GCA_027574785.1 Orphnurgus asper | reverse complement strand
TTAGCCTTTCATCACACTTCCACTCAATGACATGTTCCAAGGTATAGTGTGTATCAGCTTAGCCTTTCATCACACTTCCACTCAATGACATGTTCCAAGGTATAGTGTGTATCAGCTTAGCCTTTCATCACACTTCCACTCAATGACATGTTCCAAGGTATAGTGTGTATCAGCTTAGCCTTTCATCACACTTCCACTCTATGAAATATTCCAAGGGTTAAGTGTGTATCAGCTTATCCTTTCAATCAGACTTCACTCGATGAAATGTTTCTTCTTGTCCAGGTTCTTACTTTTTCATTGACGTCCTCGATTTCCGCAACATCCAGGAGGTCATCGTGAACCAGAACATAGATTGGGTTGTCCACTTTAGTGCTCTGCTCAGTGCGGTCGGAGAACAGGTGAGGATCTGCGAGTAACGAGGCCTACACATGTCCAAGATTTGTTTGCTCAGTGAGGAATACCTTTCCCTTTGACAAAATTTGTGACAAAATCACAATTAGTGGTAGCAAATGGTAGTTGTATAGCCCACATACAGCCCACATATAGGAGCTTGCTTACGGATCTCGCTTTCCGATGTGGATTGAAGGGTATATGACCTGCTTCGCCGGGCATCGATTATAACACATACATCCATGCACCCAATTCTCAAGCATGCAGAGTGATATAACGTATATATATAATTTATATATATATTTTTCTGTTGTAAACTGTTCATAGTTTAATTAATACATTCAGTCCATTATGCGCCTTAATTAGGGACTGCAGGTTTTGCAGCCAAGAAAAGGCCAGTAGTCAGCAGACTTGCCTGTAGCGGGCAGTTTCTCTGTATACTGCATTGTTCTTTATATTCAGGCCTATTGTTATGTAAGTCGTTCACAACCATTGTCCCGACGTACGTGGTGTTTAATTAATTTGTGATGCACAGTTTTATTGGTAATTAATTGAGTTCTGTTCATTGAGTCAGGGTGAGCAGACTTTATCAAAACGGAGCGATAGGATACTTTCAAGACGGACCATTCAAAGTGTGAAATCCTTTTGGCTTCCTCATGTTTGGTTTTACTATTAGTATCAGACATCTGAATGGCAACCAATTTCAGTTCAAATTGTATATACAGAAAGAAAGGAGGATAAAAATATATATATTTATATATTTATTGATATGGATATAGTCTGGTAATATTTTCTAATTCCTGGAAAAAAAAGAGATTTTTCTACTCTGCCAGCTGATGGCATGTCGCTGATAGTGATCCTTTATCTAACAGTGAGCTTTTATTTTTGTTTGGAATATTTAAAAACAGAACTTTGTAAGTCTTAAACTATTGTCGTTTCCCCCCACAGGATGTGCCGCTTGCAATTAAGGTCAACATACAGGGGCTTCATAACATCATGGAGCTAGCCAAGATGTACAACCTCAGGTTATTCATCCCCAGCACCATCGGGGCCTTTGGCCCGGAATCCCCGAGGCACAACACCCCGGACCAGACAGTCATGAAGCCCAAGACGATCTACGGGGTGTCAAAAGTCCACACGGAGCTGCTCGGAGAGGTTAGTTGACGACAATTTAAAATTGGAAAGTTGGAAATGTCATATATTCAGTAGTGAAAATTATTGTACGTGGGTATGCTGGAAATAATCCAGTATGAAAAATTGTTCGTGACCTGGCGGACATGGCTGTAAAATAAGGGCAGGACATATTTCCCGAGAAAATGTCCATTTGGGGGCTTTTCAGATGATTGAAGGATGCAGAAATGAAATTTTATGGGAGAATATAGGCCGTTTCTCACAATTTAATTTCCACACTTCACGCCAAGGCAATGTTTGTCGAGTGTACTTGTATTGCTGGTGCTCGCAACGAATAACTGAGTAAGGAACCCCCCCCCAGTGGATATTTACCATAGTATGAGTACCATGAAGGATTCATCAGAAACCTAGTAGTACCATAAGCAAACTAAAATCATACCTTGAACGAATACCACCTCCTTGGCCGAATGATGGTATGGATGAATATATCCTATCCTGAAAAATATCATCCAGTCCCTATGCCATGAGATGCGACTGCTCCACTAGATTTTGGTTAATCCATTAACCTTCTAGAGAGATAGTTTTATGACCAATTTTAAGTACCAAGGAAAGCACAACAACTTGCATGGAATTGCTCCAAACCTGTAAATAGGTTTAATAGTTCTGTGAAAGTCACAAACGGATACTGCCTGCAGCCTGTGACCAATTCTCTTTTACCCAAGCTGTCGCCACAAACAGCGATCTTTTGCAGAATTTGTCATCAATCAAGGGAAATTTATTACTGGGGTAAGTTCTAATGATCAACCCCAGTTTATATGTTTTAGACCCATTTTTACTGTTACGGATTGGGGTCTGGATGTCAAAGGTTTAAGAGCATCGTGGCATGGCTGCTCCATTCCGTGGGGTTGAGCAAGAGGTCATGGCAGAGGATGTGCATCGACCGAGTCATGGATGCAAACACACATTTGATGTCATAATACACATACAGTATGCTGATGTCATAATACAGTATGCTGATGTCATAATACACATACTGATGTCATAATACACATACTGATGTCATAATACACATACTGATGTCATAATACACATACAGTATACTGATGTAATAATACACATACAGTATGCTGATGTCATAATACACATACTGATGTCATAATACACATGTACTGATGTCATAATACACATACAGTATACTGATGTAATAATACACATACAGTATGTTGATGTCATAATACACATACTGATGTCATAATACACATGTACTGATGTCATAATACACATATTCTGATGTCATAATACACATACTGATGTCATAATACACATACAGTATACTGAGGTCATAATACACATATACTGATGTCATAATACACATATACTGATATCATAATACACATATACTGATGTCATAATACACATAATTATACTGATGTCATAATACACATAATACTGATGTCATAATACACATATACCAATGTCATAATACACATATACTGATGTCATAATACACATATACTGATGTCATAATACACAAATAAGACACATATGCTGATGTTATAATTCACAATATCTTAATACACGTCATAAGTCACATAGACGGATGTCATATCCGAAGATGGCCCTTAAAGGAGACCTATCTTTGCGACGCTTTGTGAAGCCTCTACCGCGCATGGCTCCACGGAGACCGGGCGGTATCCGAGACCCGTTCATGAACGTAGTAGCCTCCTGTTGTTTAAGAATTTAATCGAGACGTGTTTGTTGCAGTTCTCTCGTCAGGGCGCTCCAATGAAATGTTTATTGCAGAAATGCCTGAGAAGTTGATGATTTAAAGTAGAGGGCGACAGTTCAGAATAACCTAGCATCTATTTACAGCTGTCACTTTAGAGGCATTTAAAAGAACGTGGCCATGAGAAAAGCACAAAATCCTGAAGTCGACCCCAAATTGTGATATATACACTCTGGACATTTCTGTCCATTTCTGGCAGTTTTAACTTGGTAAATGAATTCCAAATCTCTGACCAACCATTCCGGACTCGCGTATGCGTAATGTGAAATGAAAGTGGTCGCTCCCGTCAAGTAAGTTGCGACGAGTCTGTGAACCTGTGGAAGGGTGAAGACTGTGTGCTTTTCATGAATGCGCTCGACAGCATTATGTCTCACGTTTTTCAGCAAGTGGTCCAGCCAGTACCGGCCCTTTCGATGATAATTCCCTGTTGTTATTGACTCCATAAAGTATTGTATTTGTATTTTGTTCCCCACTCAGTATTACCATAACAAGTTTGGCGTCGATTTTCGATGCTTACGGTTGCCCGGTGTGATATCTGGCGATGCTGCTCCCGGTGGGGGAACAACGGGTAAGTTGCTGGGATCATTCACTCTCCTCTCTCGTTCTGCCTAGTTTTCCCTTGTTTCCATTTTTGTTGACTGTTGGGGTGGACAGACGATCAGATCGCTACTCTTCATTAGTGATAAATTGAGGATGTGGTGCCTATGATTATGGTAATAATAATATAGTAATGATAATAATAGTAACAATAATGGTGATCACAACATGAGCAATTTACGACAACGACCGTAGCGACAACTTTACAGACTACTACGGCAACAACTGTGATGTATTATGATAAAAAGCTAATAATACTGCTACCAATAATTTTTATTGTGATACTAATAATACATAACTAAGAACAAAATAATTATAATAAATATTAGTAAGAACAGTAATATAGTATAGTACAGTAATGCTACTACTAATATTAATAATATATATAAAAAATTGTATTAAAAATAAAAATAAATAAAATAATGACAATAACAATTAATGGCATTTGCTGAAGTACCCCTTTCCTTTTGGTTAAAAATCAACGTTATTTCCCTGGTCTTTGGAACATATGACCAAATATTTGGAAAAAAAAATAAAAACATGGCTTTTGAGGCTTCAGAGTTTGTGACGTTTCAATATTTAAATAAATTGCTTCCAGCATTGCTGCACTAAATAGTCTTAACACAGCTTTAACAAGGTTTAAACATCATGGTCTTAACATGGCTTTCCTCCAGTAACCCTTTGAGTAACAAGTAACCTGCAAAGTTAATCTGAGATCTTTAGAAGTCAGTATCGTTATTATCAAGATAAAAACTATTTCGCCAATTTCGAGGGCTTTATTTTCATCAATTTGACTCGACGAAGAAACATAATGGCACCCGAGAACATGGATCATGTACCTACGACGATGTCTCCTGCTATTCCCCCCCACCAGATTATGCGGTGGAAATTTTTGACTATGCCCTGCAGAGTGGCGACTACACCTGTTTCCTGAAGCCGGATGCCACCCTTCCGATGATCTACGTTGACGACTGCCTCCGTGGGATTTCGGAAATGCTCGAAGCCCCGGAGGGCATACTCACCCAGAGGACGTACAACCTCAACGCCATAGCGTTCAGTCCCGAGGAGTTAGCCGAGGAACTGAAAAAGTACGTGCCGAGGCTGGACGTGGCGTACCGACCCGACGAGAGGCAACAAATAGGTAAGACGTTAATTTACGTCCAGCATTGTAGGGCGGTTATAGAGAAATCAAGACGTTAAGGAATAGGTAAGACGTTAGTTACATAACGGCCATATAGAGAAAATTAAGACAAACGGAATAGGTAAGACGTTAGTTACATATCGGCCATATAGAGAAATTAAGATATTAAGACAAACGGAATAGGTAAGACGTTAATTTACATCTTGCAATGTAGGGCCGTATAGAGACATTAAGACAAAAACGGAATAGGTAAGACGTTAGTTACATCCAGCGATATCGGGACGTATAGAGAAATTAAGACATTAAGACAAACGGAATAGGTAAGACATTAGTTACATCCAGCAATACAGGGCCATATTTAGAAATTAAGACATAACAACAGATAAGTTAGACGTTATCTACATCCAGGGTTATAGGGCCGTATAGAGAAATTAAGACAACGAAATAGGTAAGATGTTAGTTACATGCAGCAATAGAGGGACGTATAGAGAAATTAAGACATTAAGACAAACGGAATAGGTAAGACATTAGTTTCATCCAGCAATATATGGCCATATTTAGAAATTAAGACATTAAAACAACAGATAAGTTAGATGTTAGTTACATCCAGCGATATAGGGCCGTATAGAGAAATGAAGATATTAAGATCGAGCGATGGGGCTACGTAGAGAAATGAAGACATTAACATGATTAACAACAGCTAGGTGTAAGACATTAGTTACGTCCAGCAATGTCCCTTTGATGTTATGATGTTGACGTAAATCTTTGTTAGAATTACAACACTTGAGATTGAATTTCTTTGAACGTCACATACAGTCTCAAAAATAATGGTAGGGGTATACGTGTGAGTTATTCTTCAATAGTAGAGAGATTATAGGTATCAAACACCTGAAGATTACTACCAAGTCTATCAAGATTTCGAGGCTTTGTTTTGGTAGGCGAGAGTGTGGTCTAGCGGTGTAAATATGCCGCTTGTTAGCCCAAATGTTACCAGTTCAATACCCTGGCAGGCAGGAATTGTTCAGCACAGCTGCTTTGCAGTGGTGATGAACAGGAAGCTCTCACTTCCTTCGGTCATTGAGAAAGTGGTCGAAGATCAAGGTACACTTGTGTCCATCAGGTGAGTATGTTAATTGGCAGGCCCTGGGAGCAGGGTGGGATGGATAGTTACATGCATGCCTCGTTAACCACTGAACATTGGTCGAAAAGAGAAGTGCTTGTGAATGTCGGTGTTCATCCATGATCACCATGGATAGGGTTTCTTTATAAATCTTCCTAACCCTTAACCTTGCTAAACTAAAGTACTTTTTGGGCAGCCGGTATAAATACATATCATTGCATTATACAACCAATGGCTTCTACCGGCTATTTCTCCATCAGCTGAGTCGTGGCCCGCCTCCTTGGACGACAGCAATGCCCGCCGCGACTGGGGATGGAACCACCAGTACGACATGGAGGAGTTGGTCCGCACCATGATTGAGGTGGTCAGTAGGAGGTTAGGATTATCGAGTAGGACAAACGGCAAATCAACAGCCGGTTTCCAGTGATCTTCTTAACAGATGTAAAACCAACTTATTTATTTAACCCTTCAAAATCATCTAACTGAGTGTATAATAGTCGTATATATCCAACCTGGCATGGACTGGTGGCTGGTTGAAGACTTGAATGTCTATTCCCCAAGCATGGTTGTTGTTGGAGTCACACAGTGCACACAGTCCGCCATTTTTCGTTGTCATGTTTGCTTGGTTAATTAATGAGATCAAATCCACTTTGGACCTTGGAACTCTGATGTAAATACTCTCTTTTGCTCTCCAAACTTGGTGTTGGGTTTGTCCCTAGATTTGTCAGACCAGTAACGACAATCATGTCCTTGGCACTGGCAAGTTACACTTTTGAAATTGTAACTATATTGTCTCCCTAAACTTTAGTAGCTTCCATCCTGTCCATCATAAATAACAAGATCTCTCCCTTTGCTCTATAAAAGGACGATGAAAAATCCAGGAATCTGACCTTAAGTCATCTTAAGTACAGGCCATCCACCACTGCTGATACGGTGTATGGCCTAGGTAAATAGTACCGGTAGACATGGTTCATAGCTGCAGCTGTCTATTTTAATATTACACCTTAGTAAGTTTTCATTCGCGACCGAGCGACAAAAAAAAAATCATTTTGTGTTTTTGTACTTAAAATGTTCAACAGTCTGACGCAGAAACATTCATCCTATATCGTAGTCACGCGTCGTCACTGCAAAAATGCGTATCGATCGATTCCATCTAGTTCCATCTGGTCAGGGATTTATCGGCTTAGAAAAAAAACACGATTCGCCGAGGAGAAAAAATTCTCGAAACTCAAAAACCGTGAGGTTGCTCCGCCCTTTTTTTTAGCACGTTGAGGTCTTATAACGTGTATTAAGCTGCAAACCTGGTACCGTCAGTGCTTTATTTCTTTATCACAATTATCCTGAGTTTAATTTGAAACTTTTTTCGTTATGCTTAGCTGTATATTTATTACTTGGATCAACTTGGTCGTACGACACCATCATGGGCTCATTTGTCGATTGATCCTTCCATTCGCAAAACTTTGATATGGTAAAAAAAAAATTGATAGATATGCAAGTCCTCTTCAGTCGCCCCTCATTCACATACGTTTGTGGAGCCAAAATGAGGAGTATATTGTAATGTTAGGGACCGGTTAAGCTATATACTTGGCAGATAGTTGCATTAGTTAGGGATAGACAGGCAAGTTTTTCCGTCATAAACCCTCGAACCAGTCCAGAGTTTAGGGACGATCGACTTCTCATCATAATGGAAACACAAGGAGGAACTGAATTTAAATATTAAGCCTTCTTCACACTTTATTTAAAGGTACTATATAGATTGAGCGAAAATAGTTGTCGAAGAAGTTGACTTCATGTGTTAAAAATTAAAGGTAGTCATTGTATTTCAGTGGTCAGAGTGACATTCGTTGAGCTCTCACAATGCCAGTAACTTTTTAAATGCTAATAACATTAAACTTTTCTTTGCATATTTTGTTTTTTGGGTGGAGGCATGGAAATTTTCACTTTTCTTTCTCTATAATATTTATTCCTTCTTGCCTATCCTCCTTGAACCTTGTAATTTATATATTAGCCAAAAAGAGGCTGGTTTTTTCAGAATGTATGCCACTATTTTTGGAACCGTTGTTGTATTTTAAGTAGCAAGTACGAGATATCTATCTCTTGGACCAGATGACCAATGCTGTTCAGTTGTCGCCATTCGTGTCATTTTTACATTCTTTGAGGGTGAGAAGTCTCGTAAAATGAGTCTGAGAACTACATAAAACGAGTCTTTCCTCTGCTTTGTCCGCAATATTCATACGGCGGAGTGTAAAAAGATGTGAGAAGTCTCGTAAAATGATTCGAGTCTGAGAACTACATAAAACAAGTTTTTCCTCTACATTGTCCGCAAATATTCGTACAGAGTGTAAATGTAGACATGGCTACTTGGATCCTAGTGGACTGATGTACTTGACCGTGACTCTTGTTCCTGACAGAAGACTTTACAATTAGAGTCTGATGATGACTCCTTAAAGCAAGTCTTTCCGAGTGATTCCAATGTTGGCTTATCTATATATACCGGCCAGCTTATGCAGCATATCTCGCACGTGATAATTTCGATTGCAATTTTCAGCTCTTAAGGTAGGGTCTAGAGCCAATGATAAATTTAGTAGTCCCTCCAGTCTTTCTGTCCAACTTCATGCATGTCATAAAACTGTTAATTGAGCTGTCAATACTATTAGTTACAGAGAGCTATCAATATATCAAGAGTTGCCCTGGAAAAGACTGCCTGCTAAGGTCAGCGGCTGACATTTTTTTATGGGAGATCGTATTTCCTTGTTAATTCATTTAGCATTTTTATTACCTGCAAGAATCCAGGCTTCTGTGGGTATAAAGACTGCTTTGCGATTCCCAAGAATAAACCTAATGTTGATGTGATTCGTCTCCTGTCTGTGAATAGTTGTCGACTATTCTATTAAGTATTATGACATACTATACTACTATATCGAGTCATTCCATCCATCGGAGGATGCAGGGTACAACAGTCCATGTGATGGATGGCAATGCTATGGCCAGAAGAGAAACCTAGGTTTCTTCTCAACAACAGTGTGTAACTTACTTTGTATCAAAATGTCTTTTTGTAACATGTTCCAAAACAAATGTAACAAATTTTGAGCTGTTCCATAGAGTTATCCTCTCAGAAGGGGAAAGATGGAGAGTGAATTATGTTTCGTAGGAGGAATTAATTATATTCCTCTGGACATGGTTGGACATGACTTCTACCTTATTTGCAGTTACCTGCTTGGTTGTTACTAGGCTCGACGAGTCGATCTGGTGATATGTTTGAGTTTATATTCCTGAAAGGAATAACAAATTTACTCTCGTGCAGGCTACAGCATGTTTGCTTGTAGTAACATTTTTTTATGACGTAATGCGGTGAGGTGACGAACTGCACTGCTACCTTGCAATATGTCTGTTTTCAATCTTCAAAATGTAACTTTTTAAAAAGTGATATTTTATACTATAATGGTGTCAGCTACTACAAGTTGTGTTCAGTTTATGGGTCAGCATCAAAGTTTAGGTATCAGATGTCTCCTCCCATGACATATAGAACTATAACTGGTTTTCAATTGAGGTCAAAAGTTAATCCTTTGTTATGCACAAATATTTGTTGTTGTAGTTTTATTCACTGAATGTTGTAGTATAATTTGCTAAGGTTATATTCACTTAAACTGCAAGTTTACATTCTAGACTAAAAATAATTGATGCTGCAGTTTATTATTTCCATTAAAAAGTCAATTGCTCCATTGGAATGTACTCCTTCTATTGTAAATGATTTCAGTGGATCAGCCTACAGTAAGACGGCGCATTCTTATAGTGTCTGTAAGAATCGAGGTGATGCGACTAGTCTACCCAAGAAAGTGAGAGTTATTGCAGGTTTTATATACATGTAGGAACTACATACATGCAGGGTAATCATTGCAACATTTTATACTGTATATACTGGCACGCATGCTGCGACGTCTTCCCTTAAACTTTCTCTCTGACCCCAGTCACACAAAAATGGGGTTATTAAAACCATCTCCAGCAATAAATTTCCCTTGACTATATTGAATCATGCCACTGGAGATGGGTGACACTGTGTGTGGGTGACAACCGACAATCAAATAATAGAGATCACTGGCTAGTAGTTCCAGCTCTGTGCCAATCAAGTTGTAGTTTTCTGGGTAATTAAAATAAAACTGTCTACAAGTTTAATGGCTTTACCAGAAGCTAATGGAATCTTCACATGATAAACTGTCCCAATTATCATTCACAAGGAAACTACCACCTGGTGTTTTGTAATAAATTCATATCCCTTTCCACCCTTGGTTTTGAATGACATGATTTCAGTTTCAAAAGGACAAGACAAGGAGGTTAACTAAAATAGCCTGCCACAATGTGCTCCCTTGAACCTTTATCATGCAGACCCCTGCCCTTAACACAAAATATGGGGTCATTAAAATCAACCACAGTAATAAATATCCCATGATTAGTGACCATCCTGGGAGAGCGCTGTGTGTGATGAGATAAATAAAGAATCCTCCCTCATAGGCTGCAGGCAGTTTTCTTCTATTTGTGATTTTCACAGCACTTTTAACCTATTTTCTCTATGCCAAAGCAAGTTGTTATACTTTCCTGGGTACTTAAAATTGGTACTTAAAGTGGCCTTTCTGTGAAGGATTTGGCTTTACCCAAAATAAAATGGTCACATCATGGTATATATAATATATGGGTATTTCTTTTTTCATGTTTAGTAGCTTTGAACTCACATTTTCAACTATTTTACGGGAAGGTAGGTGTCTTACAGGAAAAGTAAACAGGTATTCGAATGTTTAAAGAGTATTTGTACATATGGGATCAATGCTGTATCAACTAATCGATAAAATCGATAAACTTTTCCATGTATGTGAAAGGAGGGTGGATGTTTGCAAATTAAGACGGGGGGGGGGGGAGGGGATTGCCCTTGGGGGTTATTTGAAGTGCGACGCAGCTGCTAGTTTGTATTGTTCCTTTTCAAGTTACGCACAGTTAAGTAATATTTGGTTTTAGTTATAGTTTTGGAAGTTTTTTTTTTGAAATATTAATGCATGATTTAAAGTGATGCATCACTGTGCTGTACCACACTGGACAGTGATACATCACTGTGTTGCATCTCACTGAACATTGATGCATGTTGCTGATCACCATGCATATGCTACACGTGTGATGCTAACATTATTAGTTAGGGTTATTTGATTGGGGTTATTTGGTTAGTCGGGGTTATTTGAAGTGCGACGCAGCTGCTATTTT
>JAODAG010024281.1:0-17816 GCA_027574785.1 Orphnurgus asper | reverse complement strand
ACTATTGCTAAAATCAGTCGGAATGTTTTATGTACGGTATACAATTACCGAACCTTGACAAATCAATACTGCACGTACTCCGTATACAGAAAGTATTTTTTACCTATCCATCATTCAACCTTAATCCCATAAGCTGCTCTTTCATACTATTGTTGACAACTTGTCACAATAGGGGACACTTTGGATGTTCCATTTTATAGGGCACTTCAAACTCGTCCGGAAGTTGTCCAAAGGTCCCCAAACCCAAAAGTGCCAATTGGGACGGAACGGTACTGTATACAGGGCAATAGTAGTAATCATATCAATCATATACTGTAACTGTATAGGGCAATACAATAGTAGTAATCATATCAATCATATGCTGTAATTGTATAGGCAATAGCAGTAATCATATCAATCATATACTGTAATTGTATAGGCAATAGTATAGTAATACTAATACTTAATAGGAACAGAAATTGAAGTTTTACATTGTTCAGCATATGATCCCATACAGTGGCCTTCCATAATGTTCGTGCTGCAGAGTATAACTTCACTATAAGGGAATTTAACCACCTTCCATATATATTATATATAGTTTTGTCTGAATAAAGCATTCTTCATGTCACATCCTCCTTTGGGGCTGTACATGAATGGAGATTAATACAGAGTACCCTCCCTGTTCAATACTGTCAGTACACGTATGTGACTTAAACGACGGATGACGAATACTTGGTCATGTGTAGGCTTATGCATGCCTCCTCGATGATATATACAGATATACTGTACAGTACCGATCACCGATGTACAATCAAAGTATGACCATGGCACCCCCGTAATTATATTCCTTACTTAAATTAGGGAAATACCAACATTCACTTATATTACTTTATGAGGAATCGACTGCAGTTGTCGGGTACACCGATGTAGCTACAGTAATTTTGGCAGCAGCAAAGAATGTTTGGTATAGAGCATATATATATACGATCTTTACACGTGGTTGCATAAATATAGGCCTACACTTACCGGGGGCTGGGGCATCCATTGAATTTGTAGACCAGGGCCCACAGGGAGTGCCTGTGCTGGTGGTGATGTTACTACATCACCGCCCACACCGTACTGAGTCAGCTGTTGTTTCTCCGCCATTGCTAGTCTTTGCACAGCTTGCAGCGTAGATTCCGGTAATTATTGATCAGTAACAAAACTCAAAGTTACGGTTCTTCCGATCTCGTAGTAAATGGCATTAATCTACGAATGAAGAAAAAACAGTCAGAAATGTCAATACGATACTGATGTATATTTAGTTCTGTGTATGAACATATCGTACGTACAGCACTATCGCTTTGACCAATTGATACAAAATTTGTTATCTGTAATGACGACTTGGAGAGCATATGCCAAAAAGTTGTAAGTAGAGTACTGCCAAATTTGTTGGATGGTCTGGAATACAGTACCATGGAGTACCATTGAGGTACTTTTCCCTCTTCATGCAGAGTACATGTCAGGACTATAATAGCTCCTATGATCTTTGACCTCCACCAAACACAACAGGGTTTGTGTAGCATACTTGCAAGCAACATGCATTTTGAAGTAGACATAGTGACATAAACATGAAGGAATAAATGTTTGAAGGAAATGCATTTGTAACATTGTTAAATGTGAAAACAAGGTGGGGAAAAACATGTACGTATGTAAGTATACAGTAATGTAGGGCCCATAGTACTGGATGACCCACAGGTTTAATACTTTAACACGATCTTAGTCAGAACAGAAATCCAAGTAGATAAATCGTAGACTATATACTGTAGGTTCCGGTACTGCACCATGATCTAGCACCGGAGCTACAGTATATGCATGTTAACCGAGCCGATCGAGCGCCGAGGCATATATATGTGAAAATTAAGGTTCCTATAATGCAACCAGAGTGGGGAAGTTGTACATAGGACCATGCAATTACATATCAGGCCAGCTATAACAGCTGTGTAAGAAATAAATTCTACAATCATAAAAATTCGTAGACACTAGTAGAAATTTGTGGACGACCCGCGGGACCTCGAGACGAGGTTACAAAGGGTGCATGGTAACAATTAACTTCGATTCGACTATGTGACAACATGTCTTGCGGCCTGCATACACAAACCCCATACTAGTGAAGCACTGTCTGAACACAGCACTGTCTGAACATCATGTGCATTGCTCGTAAGGGGAAAACTGCATCAAACCTAAAATTAAAATAAAGTTTCTTCTAAATCGGAGGGGGGGGGGGGGGAATTAGCAAGGAAAATTTACAAGAGAAAATATCATGTAGGGTGGGAGAAGTGAAAAATCAGAGTGAATTCTGGAAGCTAGTCGTCTGTCAATGGGGGGGGGGGGCTACAAATCCATACATTTGAGGGCTATCAGACATGCAGATGTTCAAGTTTCCTAAAAAAAATTGGAATTTGTTTCAGCCTGGAATTCCAGTGTATTATGAAATGTGCCAATCCAGAATTAAGTTTGTGTGACTTTCACCCTCAAGTGTTGGAAAGGTGTGCATCTCTTGATAACAATTCCTGCTTTTCACCATATGGTAAAAAGCAGGCCATTATAGCCCAATAAGTATCATAATATTAACATTTTCTCAGAGGGTGCTTCCTCCATCATTTCGAACCAAGGTCAGATTATAATCCCTGCCCTGCTAGCTCCAGCGTAGTGTTCTTATAGTGTTGCTGTTAAAATCAGTTGTCATTCGGTCGCTATGGATACCGTCAATTATAAACATTCTCAGGCTACTATAGTCAGATAAAATGGATATTAAAAATCACAGGTAGCATGAGCTAGACATAAAATAATTCATATGCTTCTAATTTATTTACATGTGCTACTGTATCCTGTAGTATACACTTTGACATGATCCAGTTGGTAGAAATTTATAGGGGCCATTAATTGGGCAAAGTGCTAACCAGGACCGGCCAGCAGCCGCCAACCGTTCATCAGTATAACGTAGTTTCATACAATATAGCAGGTATAGTACAGTAGTAGTGATTGCGAGAAGTATTGCCATTTTATGTATTAAGAATTTGCTGCTTATCGAAATATCAAAAAGATAATGTCACCAGACATTGTTTTTTGCATGCATAAATGCATGGGGCCGGCAATAGGACGTATATACCTCTCAGCTAGGGTACATATATTTTGAATGTGTACATTTTTGAATGTATATAGGCCTACTGTATATACTACCTCTCCGCATACTTTTCGGGCCTAGGGGGAGAACCTGATTGACAGTCAATCGTACGGGTCATGCGCCCCGTTTTAGCACATTAATAATGTACCACAGGCTAGCAACACTTAGAGATTTAGGGGATTACATGCTCTCCCCAATAACAGTTTCCCTGCATATCATGCCTCCGGTTTTTCACCACGAATAGTAGTATATATAGGCTTATATGTTACCATGAAATTCATTTCATGTTTTTAGTTTAAATTAATATATATGTACCTCAAAAGCAATCATACCAAAGAGTGTTTGCTTCCAATTTGTTAACTAATTCTGTTTTGGTTTATAAAAATTCCAGCAGATTTCTTTTGTGGTTAGATGTTGAGGGCACACTTTATTGCTTGAGCTAAACACTTTTATTTATCACAATACAGTACCTGTAATTAAATCACACACTGATAATTCTTTACATTTTGTATATTCATGCATGAGAAAGCTCAATGCCTTAAAAAGATGAACTATTATACTGTATATGCAGCCTTCAGAGATTTTAAGTAGCCTATATAGGCCTATAATACAGTACCACAATTTTTAAATTTGAATTTCCATTCTTAAAATAACAGCTAGCTAGGCTGGGAGGCAGTTTGATGTCTTCTTTTCATGTTTTAACCTAAACACAGTCCTGAACAAGTGGTTTATTAAGTCTGTAGGTAATTTGAAATGTATAAATTACATGTATACAGTATGCATATATATAGTAGAGGGCAAAAAGGAATTGCGCTATGACTTCTACTTGCTAAGACTACTGAATTGGCAAACTTCCCCGAGTATATATAGAGGTAGCTGGCCGCCTCCACTTTATCTTTGCCCTGCATATCTACTGTCTTTATGATCATTGTTCAATAACGTGACTCTGAATTGGATCCAGCTACAAGTTGAATCGTTCTGTTCACCCAGAGAGGAAATTTTTAGATTGCAGGTTCTTTTGTAGACTCTGACTTGGTCTACAAATTTGTACAATATTCTACTAATCACAAGCTAACCACAAAATATTCCTCCACTAGTGACCAAGGTTGGTGATTTGTACAATATTTGATATAAGATCGTAGAAATTTGTAGAATATAGTGTTGCCTACGAAATTATACGGGAGTTATACAAGTTAGCACCGTTTAAGAAAACAGGGCAAATTTTAAGACAAAATTTTGACCACTAAGAATCGTATGGAGTTGAAAATTTGTTGTAACTGCTCGTTATAAAACTGCTACTTATTATTGAGGTTTGGAAAAGAGGGCGCCCTCTATTTGGCAGATGTATATGTAAACATATATAGTCAGGGTGCATGGGGTGTTTCTTCTGCAGGTGCATACATGTGTACAGTAAGTCATTATAAGAAATCCATTTGTGTATGTTTAACCATTAAGGGTAAATATAGATATGCATGGAAAAGTTGTGACCATGCACCAGTGGTATACACAACCAAACTGTTAGTTTGCCAAAGTTATCTGGTTTACAGGAAGTTTTTGACAGCTGTTAACTGAGCTCTCAGCAGTTTGACATTCACAAAATACAATGTGGTACTCAATGTGGTACCCAGATACTGCATACAAAGTATATCACCAAGAATGTAGTGCAGTATTCATTTGGAGTAGTTATATACATGCATGTTTAAATGGTTTTCAGACATTGCACTCTTACAGTAATTGTAGACCTGATTTTGGACCTCCAAGAACAGCAAGGTATATTGCAGGGAGCTGCGCAACTCCCTGGTTATAACCTATGCCCACATAAATTCCTATGTAAACCCTTATTACAGTTATGTGTATTTGTTCCTGTACCTTAATTGCTATTTGCTCAACCAGGCATGTTACAGAAATAAGAACTAGTCTGACCGACAACTAATTCCACCAATTTATACTTTGTGTGTTTGTGTATGTATATCATGTACCACAATAGGACATCCAGCAGGGGCAGCTCTGATGTTGTGTGCAATCTTCAGCAGGCCTGGAATTTGAGACTATAGTCACATACTGTACAATAGCAACATAGGACCAGCGCTGCTCTGTGCGTGCATACTTCATGATCACAAACGGAATTCTGCAGTAAAATAAACTGACTGCTCTTTGAGTGCAGACTTCATGATTACAAACTGAATTCTGCAGCATTATAGAAGAGTAACAAACCCTGGAGTTTGTGACTACTATAATAGTCATGTATCATACAGGAGCAACATAGGACCTGCAGTGCTGCTCTGTGAGTGCAGACTTCATGATTACAAACTGAATTCTGCAGCTCGGGTAACAAACCCTGGAGTTTGTAACTATACCGTATAGTCATATACCATACAGGAGCAACATAGGACCAGTGCATGCTGCTCTTTGAGTGTAGACTTCATGATTACAAACCAGTGAATTCTGCAGCATTAGAAAAGTAACAAACCCTGGATTTTGTGACTACTGTATAGTCATATGCCATACAGGAGCAACATAGGACCTGCAGTGTTGATATGTGAGTGCAGACTTCATGCATATACAGTAGCCTACAGTACATATCAACAATTTATTTTCTACTGTACAGGTTCTAATGAACATTTTAAAGTCAGTCAAGGTCACAACAAAATCCTGTATAATGTAATAGCTATACTGTATGTACCTCTATAAACTGTATATATCCCAGGTGCCTGACATTTTTTGGCCTATATACCATTTAACACATTGAGCTATACTGTACAGCTAGTATACTGTATTATGCACATGGATACTGTACCCCAGGTCACTTGACAATAATACCAGAGGTGCATATTATTGCCTGCAAGCCCTTCCATGCTTCATGTACTGCACACCAGCCATGCTGGGATGCCTGATGATCTTATAAGCCTAATTTCTCATCAAAAATATGCAATAGAGTCCATAAAACTGGAGGCCATTCAACCAACTCACTATACCCCAGTAATAAATTCCACTTGATGATGGATAAACAAAGCAGCTAGCTGCAAGAAGTATTCTTCCAGTTATGACTTTCACAGAAATTTTAACCCTATACTTAGTTCCTATAAGTAATACTATAGTGCAAAGCAAGTTGTTGTGGATTCCTTGGTACTTGAAATTGGTCATAAAACATGGTTTCTCTAGAAGGGTTAATGGCTTTCAGCAAAAGCTATGGGAGTAGTCATGGAGCAGTACTTGCCCTGTTGTCAATTTTGCAATAATGTAAACAGTATAATAATACTAAAGTCAAATAAATTACTACTTAAATCAGGCGGCTGCCATGGATTTGTAGCAATTATACTCTGTCTCTACAAGCAGCAACCATATACATACAATGATTGGTTTAGTTTAGTTCAGTTATATTAAGTATTAGGAAGTATTATAGGCTCATAAAGAAACCCTGTTAATGTTTGCGATCCTGGATGATCACACCAGCTTGTACTGTACAAGAAGAACTGGTTAAGGTTTCCTTCTGCAGGCCGGTAAATTAAGCGATCAGGATGAAGATGGCAGTTAAAGATGAGCAAGAGAGCCTAAATATCAAGACTATCCATATAGACAAGTTGTAAAAGAGCAGGGGGGGGGGGGTGAGGGTTGCGTTGTTTGTAATATTCCTTCGGTAATTCCCTTTCAGTACCTCAACACATTTTATCTATTGTTTTATCACAAATATGGGGTGGGGGGTGTAGATTTGTGTAATATTCCTTGGATTACATTTAGAAAGAATTAAGTATTCCCTTTTCCTACATTAACACATTTTATCTAGAGTTTATATATCGCATTGGCAGCTCCCTGGTTTAACAACAGTTTATTTCACCATCCATGTCGTTCAAGCCAATCTACATATTTGACCTATAGCTAAACTGCATTATTCCTGTAAAAAAAAATGAATCCTCTCTGGATTTCTTTTTATAACACTTTTTCCATCAAAAGGTACCAATTTTTTTGTTTTAATTTTGTTTTAAATTAATTTGTTTTAATTAACTAAATTCCTACTGTAGACCCTACAATTGCACTAAGTTTAAAATCATATTGTACAGTAAGTCCCCAAAATCGTCATGCAGAAAGGCGGCGACGTACACAGACAGGTATACACAGGTTACCCATACAACTTTACAACTGGTAAATTACCAATTTCCATCATATACATGTATATGCAGTTATATTGTTACTCAACCTACTTTGAACAAAAGAATTTCCTTTGTCCTTCATGCAAGGGTGTCAACACCATGCATTGCCTGTACATGACTCAGCAAGTGAGGCTTATACAAATAACTATATTCTAAAGGTAATTATTTTGCTCATCGACAGCCATATGTACGACATATAGATTAACGTATTACAAATATGCTTTCTTCAATTCTTCACACTTATTGGTAATTCTGTATACGATGCAGTATTTAGCACATATGACTGCTAAATGTGAATGCTACTGTACATATATTCTAACTGTTATGCTATACTGTTATACTAACTGTTATATGTTATACTAACTGTTATGCTATAGGCTAGCTATAGTGGCTCCCAAATACTGTACTTTTACAAAGCCATATACACTGTACCTGCATGTACAGTACACTATAGTGGCCTTCTTAAAAAGTGGCATGAAGTCCATGCATGCAGGTACAATATATATAGGCCATAGTATAGTATATACACAGGAACATTATAATACCTGAATGGCTTTGATGAATGTCATAGTGACTGGATCGATCTATATTGATTACAGGTAACTGTCACGAAGGCATTAAACATAAACGAGTTAATTCACATTTTGTGTTTATTATGATCATGCAGCTATGATTAGGATCATACAGTATGATGATTATAATGATTATTTGTCATGTAGGTCCCCCAGTATAGGCAATATTACATGAATGTAATGTTTTTTCATTGGCAAAGCATTTTCAATCTGCAGTGCATCCTAATAGTGATGTCAGGATTAACCACAAATAAATAGCAGACCATTGAACTTGACCAAAACAATATAGGGTTCTGATCACAATTAAGTGTAATATGTACTGTTGGAATTACCGCAGGTTTACAAGCCAGGGTGGAAGGGGGGGGGGGGGTAACAGACACATGAATGCACATGTGTTGAACGCAGAATCATGATAACGTATATTTGTTTAGCCTAATTTCGACAACTGCGGTATCCCCTAAACATTTACTACCTCTTTATATATAACAAATCTCTTCAAACAGCGGTGCATTATATAATAGTCTAGTCAACAGTATGCTACGGACCACATATCATTAACTATACATTCCAACATTTGTCATAGATATACCAGTCCACCACTCCACCCGACTAATACCAGACCACACCATATAGCAGGAAACCATGCATTATTCTCAAATTGAAGGCACCTTCACCTATTTTTAAGAGAAAATTGAGCCAAACACTATATACCGCTGACACATTTCTTCACTTTTTACCATATAGCCACAGTACGAATTACTCTCATTATCCATTATTTGTTAGTACATGCAGTACTATAATTGGAAAAGAAAGTAGAGAAACATTTCAAACTCAGTATAGTTTAGTACATTGCAAAGATTCAAAACTACGTTGGGAAAATAATATACTGTATATGCTGTACATTGTGAACTGGGATACATGAACTCTGGACTATATGCACTCTTAAGTCACAACCATAGGAATATAACAAATCCTGACAACTTAATTGATTTGATGCTTGTGAATCCATGCAATCTGAAGATGTGCAGTGACATCCCACTACAGTACAGTATATATATAGTTTTAAAGATCAATGATTGTATGTATACACCTCAGTATATATATATATTGGCCATTTCTGGGCCAAACAATTAATCCACTGTACAGTATATAGAGAAACCAGATACAAAATATTATGTTTCATATAATAATTACATGTTTCTTATATATATACTTCAGTGACAGGCAGCAACAGCTGCTGTTGCATTCCAACCATTCAGAATACAAATCCCGAGCTACAGTACTGCATGTACCATTGCTGCATGATCATCCCATGTCTGACATGGCCAGAATTGGTGGAGGGAAAATATGCCACTTTCGTTACAATGATTTAACGTGTACCTGCCCCTATAATTAACGAATGCAAATTAATTCTGTAATTTGCACGCCACAGATACTGTATGTGCCTATATTGCCCTATATCACCTATATGCTTAACCATGCAGATATGAAGAAAATCTGCTGAAAGTGAAACAAAACCTTTCAAGTTTTATAAGTGAGCATGCATGCATGGCCTTTCCCACTCATTAGTATGCATGCTAATTAAACAGTATATATCACAAACAATAGGGATTATATCTTCTCACTATGGAGGACTATAGGCATGATGTTATGCCTACAGTATATACTGATACCTTCATACAGTATATCAAGTATACTGTATAGAGATTGACCTTTATGTATCATTTTACCTTAATCCCTGCCGACTAATTAGTTAAGAACACTTGTCAGTGTCACGAGTTACTGTATACAGCAAAAAAAAAACAATAGTGATCATCTGTACTGCATGACCATGACTGAGATAAACACCAAGTATACCGATGAAATTGAGAGAGGCATTTTCAGTAAATTTCTGATCACATGGCACCATGCAGTTACTGAATCACCTTTAACAAACTAATTAAACTAGTACGTAAATTCTGAATTCCCCAATTGCATGTTGCCATGTTTACCAAGTTTATACTGGCATGTAGAATGCTTACGTACTGTATAGAGATGAACAATTGAGACAGTTTTTAAGAGGTACGTATGTACTGTACTTCATTTAAGCAAATGCAGTGTTATACTATTACGTGTAATAGCTAGTACTTGTATACTTGTGTACTTTGCATGCAGCCATGCAATGCCAATCAGGCCTATAATACTGTACATACTGTACTGTATGCCTCGTTTAGTTTGTTGAAGATCAAGATTGTACTGTACACGAATGGCAGTATAAGCTAGCAATGGTATCAAATTAATGTAAGCCGGTAATTAAATATGGTGTTTTTTTATCTTCTATAATTGTGTCTTCCATAAGTCATTGGTCTTCATCTCCTGTTATGTATATGGCAAAGTACAGTACTTTGCCATATATATACATAACAGGAGATGAAGTAAAATGGCTTGCACAGCTAGGACAGGAAAAAACCTTAGAAAGAACCCTTAAAACCAACCATATAATATGGCCACCGGCATGCACCATTGGTGCCAAACTGATCCACAGAGACAGTTGCACTATACACGTATCACAACATGGGCAGGGTATAATCTATGAGGATTCCTAACCATTTACAGTACTATACAGTATCCAACTAAACTAAAACTACTGTACTATAATACTGTAGCTATATTATACTGTAGGCAAACTTGGTGCAGCTACTGTATCATTATCACATTTAGAGGTGACATGCAGTATCCAGTATATTATTGATGGATTATATTGTTACGTAAACCCTATCGATCAGCTAGGTGCTATATTGCACTTTGCACAGCTGGTGTTACTACTGGAAGCCTGTGTCATGCAGGCATGAGGATGGGAAATTAAATCATGATTAGTACTACAACCTGTTACTGTATACAGCCAGTATATATGATTCAGCCTAGCCTGGGACAAACTGACTGACTGATTGACACAGTGTTATGCTTCCACCTCAAAAGGTGCTTCAGCTGGTCATGTGTAAAGACACTTGACCGGATAAGATGAGTCTCCAGAATATGTGGGTACTGCATGTTGAGATGAGTAATGAAAGTATGACATTTTGAGAGCCGGGACGGATGTTTTTTAAGTGTGGGGAGAACCGGAGCGCCCGGAGAAAGACCCACGGACTCGAGCGGGATTCGAACCCGTGAACATACAAATGCATTGGTTCACAGCCACGGCGAATGCCAGTAGGCTACCTGAAGCCCCCCTGGGACAAAGCCATATATAGTAGTAGTAGTACTGTTACTGACCACAATGTATATACTGCAGTCAACCTGCGAGTACTGTATTGTGGGCATAGCAAATTTATTGCCAAGTGGTACAGTATAATTGTGGACAGAAGTACTTTGACTGAGTCCAACATAATGCCCTATTGTAAATCCAACATAATGCCCTATTGTAAATCGTAACAATAATTTAATATGCCTTATTTCCAGCCATCTTATACCAAATAGTGCTATAAATATATATATATATATTTTATAAATAGCAAGGGTATTAAATGAATGTATAGCCATGCACATGTCCAGCATATACAGTACCCTGTATATAATGCCCTATCGAAAAACATGTCATAACAATAATTTCAAATATGCCCTGATTTTTCCAGCCATTTTTATATGAATTAGTATTTATAAACTGATACAAATACTGATACAAAATAAAGTATATGCTATACTACTGTAAATGTCCAGTGTACTGTAGAACATATATGTAGGGTATGGTGGGTTAGAGGTCGGTGCAGGCCATTGGGTTTAGGGTACAGTAGAGTATATTACTGAAGTCTTGGAGGATTAGGGGTTGAGGATTCAGGCTGGGGGTGGTGGTTTAGGATGGAGTGGTCAGATTTAGGGGTCAGGTGGTGAGCTATAGGGAGTTGAGAGCTAGGAGATGGGAGTTTTAGTATGGAGGTATATAGGATGAGGAGGGGTAGAGGTGGAGTGATAGTATCAAGGTATATAGTGTGAGGAGGTAGTATCGATCGAGGTACCTGTATATATGGTGAGGAGGTGGAGTGTTAGCTCTAGGTGGAGTGTCATAGTATCGAGGTGAGGAGGTAAAGGTTTAGTGTCATAGTAATTAGTATCGAGGTACTGTATATATGGTGAGCTGGAGGTTTAGAGGTGGAGTGTCATAGTATCGAGGTACCTGAAAATATGGTGAGGAGGCCATTTTGAGGTGGAGTGTCATAGTATCGAGGTATCTGTATATATGGTGAGGAGCCCTTGCATGCACACTGTAGCCCCATATCGTCTTGTCACGGGCTATATAGCAACAATGTCGATGCTATTTATTTGCACACTCGGAGGTGGTGTATATACTCTGTTGGTAAAATCCAGAGCAGATCAAGGAAGATCAATTCCGGGGACGATTTCTATGCAGATCAACGGGACACGTCCGTGGCATTATAACTTTCTTGCAACCACGACTGTCAGTACGGATACCGTAGACCGGAGAAGGGGGTGAAACCGCACGCGTGGAGGTCATGTGAGGTCTACGAAACATATCGTTCAAAGGAATTAAGAGATGAAGGAGGTACGGGATATACACAGAAAGAGAAAACCGATGTGAGTATAGCTACAACACAGATAACGGAATCTGACTATATACACACCAAATGTTAACGTGGCGAGTAGGAAGAATGTTGGGCATTCCCCTGTGTAGATCTGCAGTATCAACCTTTGAATGATAGGGCGCATTTCGAGTGTAATTATAAGGACTGTATTTGACATACGGGATATGTATTGGACCACTCTGGGCCTGCTCGTAGCAAACTGTGTAGTGTCATCCTATACTGTACTTGCGTGTAGCAGCGAAGTCAACCACTAATGTTAATATACTGTACAGAAGTGCAGTAATATATGTACAGTGGAGTGACACTCCATCATACATGTGTCTACTACTAGTCTACTAGCTTCAACCATGCGCCACTAAGTATAGGTTTTCAAGCAATATTGGTATATATAAGCCCTTATCTTGGATTGGTATAAGACAATTCATCAATCACTCCAGCCAGAGTACACAACTACACCCATGTATTACTCCTCAGTCACGAAACCAAACTTAATTGTTCAGAGATCTCTCATGATAGATGTATATTTCCATTGAAGATATGGGCTTAGGTACGTTAATCTCTACTGGTAATCACACACATACTGTACACGTATTATCTTATAAAGGCAAGGTCTGCATTGGACAAAAGTATGAAAATTGAATGTACAGTATGGCCTCACTTCTAAGGAAATGATCTGCAAATTAACATCGCTCAAAGTGCCGTTTTCCACCAGGAGGGGCTTGGTCCAAGGGGTCCCCCTTCCAGGAGGCTGGGGTACAATCTCCCGTAATATTCCTTCATTTCTTAATTTACAGCCTCAGAGTACTGAGTAGAGTCCCTGCAACTACACTGCGCCTGAAAGTTGCAAAATACCTGGCCCGGACAAGAGATTAAATTTGACCCCAAATTGGCATTCCATTAGCCTGGTAGATCTACACCTTAAACAATGCATATACCATCCAGAATAGGGTCGTTGATTACATTTACTGTACTTACATTCACGCTCACAGACTAGGGCAATCCATGCTACTGTAGTACTACCAGGCTGGCTGAGCGCAAGATGGTGAACATGTCACAGCACTGTGGTTTACTGTTTACTACTTATTTCTTGTCCATGTCACTATAACATCAATACATATAAAAATAGTTCAGAAATTTCTCGCGAGATTTTGGGCATGCGAGAAATTTCTCGAGATTTTTGTTTAAGCTTGTTCCCTCCTCACCACCACCCCCCGTAAAGCCATAGCCCCTGAGCAGAAGCCTGACCACTGACACATTTCCACCCAACAACCTTCTCAAATTCTTCATTTTCAGCACATCTCGCCAGCTGATATTACCCCACTTAATAAATTAGCTTAAATGCATTTGCAACAAACAATAAATACTTTGTTTGTATATATTTGTAGCATGTTTGTCACATTTAGGAAGGGTCGGTCCACATCCAAACCATAGGAAATGACGTAGCCATGATAGAGAACAAACATCTCTTTCTATTAGTGGTTCAGGAAAGTATAGGTATGATATTTTTAAAGCAAAATTTGTACGTCTCATGTTTCTTTTTCTGTAAAAATTGCATCTTGGTGTAACCTACATTACAAAATACAGAACCTACAATGTACAGCTCCCTGGCCACGATTATTATAGTGATGTCTATGAATTTCGATATCACATAGTGATAAAACTCCTCTCAAATGCAAAGTTTCAATCATTTTCATGTTTTTAAAAGCCACACTTTTTACAATGTTTCACTATTTCGCCAATCAACTGCCGCACCTAACACTGTAGACTTGTTTGTGGCATTGGTCTATACACAGTAAACAACTCGATCACTGTCGCTTTTGCAGTCCCATATCTCTGACCAGTTTTGAGTCACAGTGACGCAGGTGCATTCTACGATCACTGTTGACTATACATTATAGCTATGTCTGAAGTTTGAAAATTGAAAGTTACAAAAAGAAGGAATTTTATATCCCATGAATTATTGTATAAATATCTTCCCAAAACCTAACTTTTCAATGATTTTCATGAAATATGGTAATATGGTAAATGAAATAATTATGATGACTTTAATAGCAACATTTTTACAATGCGTTTCACTATATCGACCATCAAAGGCCGCACCTAACACTGCATAGACAGTAAACAAATCGATCACTGTCGCTTTCGCAGTCCCATATCTCTGACCAGTTTGAGTCACTGTGAAAGGGGAGGCAGGTGCATTCTACGATCACTGGTGACTATATACATTGTAACACTGCATGGACAGTAAACAAATCGATCACTGTCGCTTTCGCTTTCGCAGTCCCATATCTCTGACAAGTTTGAGTCACAGACAGTGAAAGGGGATGCAGGTGCATTCTATGATCACCGGTGACTATACATTATAGCTATGTCTATGAAATTTGAAAATTAAAAAAAAAATAATAAATAAAAATTATAAAAAAAAATAATTAAAAAAAGTTGTGGCCATATTTATTATGATTATATTGCAACTTTTAGTTACAGCAAAGAGAAAAAGGGAAATTGAATAGAAAGAGAATTTTGTTCTCTATCATGGCTATGTGTCATTATTTAGGATGTGGGCAGAGTCTACCATTGAAAATGAAAGTACCATGTGAAGACATGCTAAGAAAACATGGACACACAGAGCATGCAAAAACTGATAACAAATGATTACCGAATTTCTTTACCATTTACTTGATTAAAAAAACTCATCAGCAATCATTTCAGAAACTAGTATAATACTTTTCGCATTTAGATCACGGACTCTGAGATTTCTATCAATAATCAAGTGTAAGTTTTGTCAAGATCAATTTTACTTGGGTTAGTACAATGATCCGATTCAGTGGGTGGTCTCTCATTGGTCAGTGGCTTAATTATAAGCCCATGAAATTTCAAACAGCATCACCACTATTATTGATCTCTAAACCACTTTATCCTGTAACAGTTTTCATGAAACTTAAATTTCACTTAAATTTATCTATATTACTTCATGTATAATATTAATTCAGTTTGCAAACTTTAAAATATCATCAGCAAGTGGGCAAGTGTAGTGTTATTGCACCACATGTCATGTGCATAATTATAGCAATGGCCTCTGTTGGAGGACAGACAGTAAATCCAACATTAACCAACCATGAATTTTCCATCCTCAACACCACATTTATTACTACCACTAGTACTTAGTACTACTATTACTAACTTTACTACTACTACTGTAGGATAATTAACACTTGCTAATTAATGTATTTAGCCAAACTAAGGTGAGTTTATATAGGCCTAGGCTAAAAAGTACACCAAGTTATACAGGACTCGCTAGGTACAGTACTGTGTAGTTTATATTATAATAAGGATGAGAAAGGACATTGCAATGTCCTCCCTCATAAAGGCTCGATCCTGAACCACAAACACCCTAAAGTCTTACCAATATCAGGAAAAATAGGCTATCAATACCATTCTAGATGAAGAACAGATGAGTTCGTTTTACTAATTCACACAGTACCTGTTCAATGTGTAAATGTGTGACCTTACAGTTACAACTGTTTAAAAGTTTAAATAGATCATGGGGCAGGGAAACCAGAGATTGGAACGCTTGGTCGTGAAAATGGTGCATGCAAGCCCGCTGTGTTCCTGCAAATAAAATTAGGACAGTGTGGTTATACGATGTTACTGATAACCCTTAAACCTTCATAAAATATTAGTAGTACTAGTACTAGTAGTAGTACCATCAAGAATACTAGTATTAACGGTAACAATAGTAACAGAAGAAACTCCAGTAAGAAAAGACTTACCGATGAGCTAGTAGTACAACCTGCTTGCTCTTCTCAGCGGAACTGCATCTGAGGGGTGACCAGACTCTAGAGAGAGCTAATTGGCTAACTCAGCATGTAATCATATTCTGTACATTGAACTTGCTGCTGTGTTTCTCCCACCCAACTTGTCTGTGGTAGGCGTAACCACGGAACGCCAAGATTGCCAGATTATAAATCAGCGACGCCAACTTCCAGAAATGACGGTGGCTCTTTTGGGGATCGTGGTCGACGCCGAGTTTTCTTTGTTAATTTTGTTCTTTGTTGTCCGCAGAAATGTATCCACTGAATATACGATATATTGTATTTCATTGTCTTTTATATGATTTTTTTTCCAATGTCATAAACCTTCTTTGCTATGTTGTTGCCAACTTTGATTTTGAATTTTAACGTTAGTTGGAAAACTACGTTGCCACTGTAAGAAGTGGTACATTCGTATGACGTTATACTACGTAACGTATGATAAACGTGCATCGTGTGCATGTGTTTCTGAAAGGAAGACGTACGTACAATGCACAAGACATACATACTGTACTCTCCATCCGAGCCCGCAGATAATGTTGTTTGGCAGTGGTGACCTGCTTCTGGATCCTATTTTGGGGCATGATGTGAGTAGGCTATAGCCTATAACTTTGTTAATATTTTTGATTGGCATTTTTTGGCGGCGTTTAAAACAGTTTTTGCCGGTTCTTTTTTGTTCTGTTTGGCGCTTTTTAAAACGTGGTTTGACGGTTGTGTTTTTTTATCTGCCACCTCTGGTCCCAGCATGTACAGATGGTATACATTTAGACTTTCTCGGCGGGTATGCAGCATATTATGAGCGGGAGTCCTTTTAGTTTATGTTTACTTCTCGGGAAGCAGATTGCTAAATGCCATATCATATACATCACAGCGACTTTACTCTAATCGGAAGCAATAATTAACTCAATTTGTTGGGAAATAAGTTATATATTTTTCAGGCGAGATGTCGTGTTGTCCTTACTCCGCGGACAATAAAATTAATCGTTAAGAAAACAAATGTTTTATGTCCTGATAATATTATAATATCAGGACATAAAACATCGTTTCGCGCAGTGACGTAACTAGGCCAAGAGAGACCATATTGACCAACGCAACCAACGCAGCAATCGAATTAGCCTATATTTCAATCTGTCCAATCGTCTCCAAACATCTAGAAATCTCCAAATTGGGGGATAAATTGAGCGGAATGAAGTATATTTTCCGAAATATTTCCTGAGATTCCCGCCAACATGTGGGACCCAGAGGACCGACCTTGTAGCGGCAGTGGCGGATGCTAAGAAGAACCCCCTCCCCAAGGAACTACATACAGTGAACACCGAGATGAGAATACGTACTCCATGAATTGTCGCCGCCATGCTGGCTCCTCCTCCCACACACAGCCTACACCCACCAATCGGTCACAGGCTCCTCCTCCCTCTCCCACACACACTTACATCCATCAATTGGTCACATGCTCCCCCTCCTCCTCCCACACACAGCCTACACCCACCAATCGGTCACAGGCTCCTCCTCCCTCTCCCACACACACTTACATCCATCAATTGGTCACATGCTCCCCCTCCTCC
>JAODAG010024170.1:7264-17817 GCA_027574785.1 Orphnurgus asper | reverse complement strand
CCCCCCTCCCGCTCCCATGGTGATTAGCAATATGATAGCTAACTTTCCTAAGGACTAAAAGGAACTAAACTGCTTCCAAAATAAGCAGTTGGTCAGCTGGCCCGCTATTCGGTACTATGATCTCTGGTAGCTAACACAATCCGGAACTGGTATACAGGCCCCGGAATCCAAGTCAGTGGTCCCCCGGCCCGCAGTGCTCTAATAATATTACTAGGGCCCAATTCCCCAGGTTGACCCAGGCTTGAGGGTGGATCTACAGCCTGGCACTGATGTCTGCACTGACGATTATATTATAGTCACGATAGACTATAGCTAGGGCCCGAGACCAGTATAAATACATAAATAAATAAAGACTATAAATAAAACCAGTGTGTTTTACTGGTAAAAAGGACTCCGGTTTCTGTCATAAATGCATCTCAGTTGATGATAAACGGGCAGGCAGATGCGCCTAGCTTGGAAGACATAGATGGCCCGGCCCGGGAGACGCGGCATATTGGCCGTGATCGAGTAGGAGGGGGAGGGGGTAGTACATGGCCGTCATATGGGCCGGTAATTCCCGGAAATAGGGGACGAACTACGAAAATTAATCTATGGAACTGAACGTTCAAAGTTTATTGACTGAGTACTAGTACTGTTCTGCATATGCAGGTTGGGAATGTAGTCTTTTGGTATGTATCTAGTTTTAAGCTGAACTTACTGGTTTAAGTGGGGGTATACTTCGCTTATAATATCACTCACGGTGGTAGCTCTCGTTATGCCCTAATAGTGTACTAGTACTAATAGTACTAACCTATAGTACTAGTACAACTAAGTTAAAAGTACTGTACAACAGTTTTAGCTTAGCATACCGGCTAGTACTACGCGTGTGGCCTAGTAGTACTACTACTACTAGTACTACTCCATTACTGACGGACTAAGGCTCAACCAAACTAGTAAAGGTGTCCGTGGATTCTTATAATTACAGTAAAATTAACGGTTTAGTTCATACCTCACATTTGTCTTAATCTATGTTTATGTCAAGGCTTATGGCCGTTTTTGCTTAACATACAAATAACAGAACACCGCGAGGTGAGTATTAATAGTAGACCAGTAGTACATGATCATGAACAAGACAACCTGCTGTTGAACACGGGTAAAGCTTAATCAGTCAAAATACTTGACCTTGACTTGAAATTTGTGACATATAAAGCCATGAATGGACTAACTGCACCAAAAAAAAGTGTCCATGGCATTTTTCATCTTTAATTGTAATCAATTCCGATGAAAGAAGCTAGATCCCGACTGATGCATATATATATATATATATACCATTATAACCAGTTGAATATTTTCTGAAGCAAGCTAGATCTAGTAGTGCAGAGATAGCATCACAGGGGTCCTGGTGCTTCGATGAATGACTAGGGGTGACACAGCGCTCGGCTTGTGGACCACTAAACTTGGGAGGAGAAGTAACAATGCAGGGGGAGAGGGGGAACATTTCTCCTCCAGGACAATCCTGTGACATGTACTACTACTACAGTGCTTTTATAAGTTAAGGTTCTTTTAGTATGCTGCCGAGTTTAATTGAAAATTAAGAACAACTTGTCGTACATACACTTGATCGAGAGTTGGGAATCTTGGGACAAAACAGCACTAGCTATTTCATAGCCCTTGATATCACTATAATATATATATTAAATGGTCTCCGATACAAAAGATCCATTGCTTTGGTATCGATAATTTGTGTATTTATGTGCCGTTAGAATTCTCGTTTCTGCCGGGTATTTTGCAGAACACAGAGCTCTAAAATGATCCCAAGCAGAAGTTTTCAGATGTTAAAGATGGCAGCAGCAAGATGTAGAGGCTATTTATCAATGAAGAAGCTCTCTTCAGCTGGGAACACCTACGTGTCTGTCAAAGAGGACAAGCATATTGAAGGTATAG
The DNA here is from genome assembly GCA_027574785.1 of Orphnurgus asper. Taxonomy (NCBI): domain Eukaryota; kingdom Metazoa; phylum Echinodermata; class Holothuroidea; order Elasipodida; family Deimatidae; genus Orphnurgus; species Orphnurgus asper. The sequence continues at coordinate 15,894 of JAODAG010024170.1, read as the reverse complement.
TGTATAGTTATCAGTCATTTAATGAAAAAAATGAATATCATTCATTGTACCATTATATCGTATAACATTCTGGGAGGCCAATATCCCATATTGGAACATATTTGTCCCAAAACTGCTACAAACTAGTACCCACTGGGATAAAATGGCACACTGAAACTTACTTTCTACACTCCTATATATCTTACATATTACTCCTAAAACAATGGAGTTAGTTAATAGTCAAGTAATACCCATTGACAAAGGGAATTTCCTGCTTGAATGGGAAATCAGTCAACTTTTAGTTATGTATGCATTGCCTGTGACTCGGATTTCCACCAGCTTTGCAAATGGTTTTAAAGTTACAGATAATTATAAGCAGCACAGTGTCGAGCTCCTTGTGAACCAGTAAAAGACGTGGTTGTTACTGCTCTCGCCAGGTCGATTGAATAAAATCTTTACAGCCAAAATGCCCGAGAATCTGGAAGAGGGTCAAGGTTTAAGTCTACGTACGATATATGTAGGCTGTATTGTTTTCTGCAAATGTGAAATAATGTTTTCTTTCCACAGGGTTGGCCATTGTAACTTTACAAAAGAATCCGGTCAACACACTTTGTCCAAAACTTATCAGAGACCTAGCTACAGCCATTCATGACATCGAAGGAGATAAAACCAAGAGGGCGCTGATCATTACTTCCGTGAGTTAAAACCTTGCTTGATAGGTCCATTCCAGAGCTTGTACTGAAATTAACTTAAGCTTCCAACTTGGCCCGTTATTAACGATGTTGACAATTCCATATGTTATTCTGTTGTGAAATTTGCTGATGATACAAAGTTTTTTCCACAGAGGAAGTTGCCAGGTGTGTCCAAGATGAACTTAATGGGTTTTTAAGTGGTCGGTTGATTGGCAAATAAATGCTCTTTAATGTTGGAAAAGTATGTGTTAAGCTTATGCATATTGGTGGTGGGAATTGTCCCACTCAGATGTAATTATAATCTTGATGGAATGCATCTTCAGGAAGGTATATAGGTTAAAAGATATCTTGGGGTCATCATAGATTCTTCTAGACATTGTAATGAAGCAGCCAGTAACTGGAATCTAGGAATGATTAGATGCAATGTCATGTTTTTTTCAGCAGGATATGTAGGTTCTACAAGCAGTTGGCTAGCTGCCTCATTTGGAGTAGCTTGGAATTTTCAAAAGATTTATTGGAAAATGTTCAGAAAAGGGCTACTAGGCTAGTAGGTTCTATGAGGAGTGTTCATATTGTCAAAGCATCTTTAATTAAACTTCCCTCTAACTTAGATAATTTCTTGGTGATCTACATCAAGTGTATAAATTTGTTCATTGCTTGGATAATGTAGCTTTCGATACATTCTTTAAGAGTTCCAAGTTGAGTGGGACTAGAGGTCGCTGTTTCAGAAGCTTCAGGATTAAATTTGTGATGTAGGTTAGATGTTAGAAAGAATTTCTTCTCTCGGAGAGTTGTGGAAGAGTCTGCCTGAATCGGTCGTAGTGTCTAAAAGTGTCATCGCCTTTTGAATTAATGCTCTTGATAGGTATTGTTTCCTGCGTGGTAAACTTTGATGTCTGTTTGGGCTCTAGAAGCTTTGGATCCTTGGCTTTGAGGGCCTTTTATATAATGAGGATGCTTGTTCTTCCAAACCCTCTTCTTCTTAAACTAAAAATAAATAGAGAAGCATTGAATCCAGTCCTTGACCTATTCTTGTGTAAGAGTTTGCGGCGTGTTTAATTACCATGAAGCATCCAACGCTTGTTATCAGACCACCCAAAAATTCTGGGGCCAATTAAAAGCACTTTGCTTTTCCTAAAACTTTCAATATTTTCCACTCTAATCCACAGGCATTTCCTGGCGTATTTTCTGGAGGATTGGACCTGTCAACTTTATTCAGGAAGACTCCCGATGAAATCAGACAGTTCTTGAGATTCTTTCAAGACTCCTGGCTGTCATTGTACGGCAGCCGCCTGGTGACGATAGCAGCCCTAAACGTAAGTCAAGCAGCGACCTGAAATGACCGCTCCACGTCCAGCATCGTGTTTGATTGTCTGAATTCGTTGTTCGGGAAAAGTGATACTGGGATAGCTGGTGAAGCGGTTTAAATTCTCCCTGTATAATGGCAGCCAGTGTCGCCACCACTATGGTTGATTGCAGAGGTGGAGACCGTTCCCCCTATGATTTGTATATTTTTTGCCACCCTTGATCCGCTGCCAATGGTGAATGGGTTCCTCCTACAAGGATATAATTCAGTATCTTGTGCGGATCGTAACACTTAAGCGAGGATGCAGCATTTCGTTTAGTGGGATTTTGTTGGCCCGGCATGGCTGAGAATCTTTGAAATTAGCAACCCTCAAGGTGTTGGTGAGTGGGCTGCATCAATGCGGGTCCAGCACCCACTATCCACCCACTCTATAACTCCTTCCCTAGGTACGCGGGTGTAATTGTTTTTGAAAATTTGAAGATTAACCCCCCTTTCTAAAGGCTATGGCCCTGACCTGTGACCAGATTAGAGTAGAGTGGGCGTATTAGGTCCAAGAATGTTTCACTTAGGCACTAATTAGTCGACATAAATTAATCCATGTAAATACCTCTCTTAAAAATCTAAAACAGTTTCGGACCTAACCATTTCGAAAGAAACTTCGATCTTGTGCAATTTACAAGAGCTGCAGTGTGATGTTTGTTTTTTATAAGAAATCTGCGGAGGGGTAACGTCTTTCAGATTTCTAAAACATGAAGAGTGCACCCTATACCCACACTTTTGAAATTTTGAAGAAAACACTACGATGATCGTATGTCACCTACTGTACTATCACTTACTGTACTATATTACCAACGTAAATGAGCGGCAAACTTAGCCTTGGTATCTTTCGTCTTTATTATATTTAGTTGTATGCTGCTTACAAAAAATAACTCGTTGATGTCTCTCCTCCAGGGTCACGCTGTTGCAGGAGGCTGTGCTCTCGCCATTGGATGTGACTACAGAATCATGGCCGAAGAGGACTACAAGATAGGAATAACGATATCACGAATGGTACTACATCTCTCTCTTAAGCTTTATCGCTTTAGAGGGGCACGTTTAATCGAGTTTGGAGAAAAATATACTTTTCTTCAAATTTCCAAAACTTTGAATGTCTGTAACATTCTTTTCCTCGGAGTTACCGTCATGCCCACGTATGATACTGGCTTCGTCATGATTGATAGCCACATGTTGATAATTCACAACTAAACCATGTATACTACCGACGCAAGAGAGAATTTAACATTTCTGTTTATTTCTTGTATTTCCTTGCTCAATATATGCTGTAGTAATTTATTTTTTATAATATGCTAGAATATGCCATAATGGTCAGCTGATATATTACTGGCAAGTAACATATATGTCTGGCTACATTTCGTAGCTTGCACGGCGGGTCAAAGTTTTCCGTTCATAGTCATATTTTCATAGCAATGAGGTCGAATTTCATCAGCCATGCAGGTGAATATACATGATACTGTAACTTTGCATGTACTATCTAAGCGTTACCCTCTATGCCAAATTCCTCCAGAAGATATCCTGGAGAGTATGGTATTCCAACCGTCACAGATCCAGAAAAGGAGGGCGCCACTTCAGATTCAATCTCCCTTTTTTTACAAACAGAGGAGGTGCCAATCAACAAAATCCATTCCAATTTCATCAACTGCAAAAAGTCACATCAATTTAAAATTTAACCCCCCCCCCCCCAAATACACCCCTTGATCCACGCACCCCTGGCAGTTCAGTCGTCTAATATATCTGAGTGGATGCACTATGCCTGCCTCACATTTTTAGGCTAATTGAATAATTCTCCCAGATCATCTTAGGAAGTATATACTCATCTGTAATTAAGGCTGTAAATCAGCGACCACCATTATAGAATGTGCAGACTTTATAGAATCAACTGCACAATATTATATAGATACTACAGACAAACAGAATCAAAGATATTTAGACTGAATGGGTACCATGCATACATGGACCATGTAAGAAAATATGGCAGACAGTAAGGTCAATTTGGGATGTTTGTTCTGTATTTTCCTTGTCTATGGTTTAGTCATGATCAGTCCGATGTCTTGATGTTGACTTGCAGAATCTCTAACAACTCTCTGGTCAAACTATAAATCTAGTGTCCTCTTAGTAATCAGCTGCAGGGCTAAGCTTCCATCACAGGAGCGTGCATAGACTTGATTACAACTGAGCCTTTCAGAACTCATTCATTATAATTACGTCCTTTATTCCTCTCTTCAGGGAATCCCACCTCCGTCTTGGCTCAGAGCACAGATGGGGAATGTCATCGGTAGAAGGGAGGCGGCTAAAGCAATTCAACTCGGTAAGACCTAGGGTCAAACTCTTTTATTACTGAATCGTGGCACGGACACCAGAGCAAGAGCTTTGAGGCAGACAAACACTTGAGAAGAGTTTTTTGTTCTTAGGGCAAAATATGATATATATACATATAATATACATATAATACCTATACAATCTCTACAAGGAGGAACAAACAAACTTCCATGTTACAATTAAGGCAGTTTTACATGTTGCAATATGGAAATTACGTTAACAGTTTCTGTTACATATATATATATCATGTCATTTTTATTACATTTGCTTCACGACTACTTTATGTCGTAAACGAGGTATCGGTCTTGGACATTGAGGCCTGGACTACAACACTATGGTCTTCGTGATGTTCAAGTTAGTGTTGAAAGTGTGCATATCATGAGTAAATTAAGTTCATTAAAAATTGATAATTTAGAATAGTACCAGAAACCAGAATAGAAATACATCAATATAATATATACAAAAGATAAACTTACAGAGAAAACCTTAAACGTCTCTTTTCAGGAATCTTGTACAAAAGTAAAAAAGCTCTGGATGTCGGCTTAGTAGATGAAGTGGTTCCATTGGACAGAGTGCTTGAGATGGCCAGAAATGAAGTGTCCAGGTGGCTAGATGTACCAGGTATATGCTATGATTGGATATTTAGAATTTTTGATTGTACAGTGTAAACACTTATTTGTTATTTATTCTTGGGAAGGACAAAGCTCTCATTCCACCTGGGATACCTGGATATGCGTGGGTAATAAAAATGCTGAAGGAAGTGACAATGGAATTTGATCTCCCTGTAAAACCACCTAAAATCTCTTTCTCTAACCTTGGCAGCCAGTCTTTGCCAAGGCAACTCACTGGCCAGTCAGTGCCAGTGTTTTTAATTATCTCTTTCTCTGCAGTACAAACTGGATAATCAGTTCTTGACATACTGATAGCCCTGTGTAAGTAATTGTGTTTACAGCTGAATTAACTGTTAACCGTTTCATGACTAGTTGGACATTAACCGTTTCATGACAAGTTGGACAGAGATGGTGTAACCGGAAGTTACAAGTATCATATTGATATCGGGTCACATGCTTCAACTTCATGAGCTGGTTATACTGAAATTTGTGATGGCCATCAAGAATGCATGCCAACGAGGGCGCCTGGTGGTTTGAACGTTGGAGGGGGTCTGTCCCTACAACCAACTTGGATAGGTTAAAACTAGTCCAAACAGGTTACAGCTAGCAGGGGGTTTGTGAAGGTGTCAGCCAATCAGTTTGATAAAATGAACAAACATTTGAAATTTAATTGGTTACGTTTGGATTGACGCTGTGCTGATTGACACAATTAAAAATGGCAAACTTAATCAAATGTTTGTCTGTTGGTTAATCAGTAGCCAGGTGTATGATAAATAAAAGTGAAAAAAATAAGGCTATATATGCCAGCCGGTCTAGGACATGTGCATTAATTTATGAAACCCAACTAGTACATACATTTACTGTACATATACATTTCTTGTATATACATGCATTTATTGTATGTATGTTAGACATATCCATTTCTTGTACATACGTTTATCATATACATATGCGTTAATGTACATATAGGTTATTTGTATATACATGCATTTATTGTATGAATGTTAGACATCCATTTCTTGTACATACGTTTATCATACATATGCATTATTGTACATATAGGTTTATTGTATATACATGCATTTATTGTATGTATGTTAGACATCCATTTCTTGTACATACGTTTATCATACATATGCATTGTTGTACATATAGGTTTATTGTATATACATGCATTTATTGTATGTATGTTAGACATAACCGTTTCTTGTACATACGTTTATCATACACATGCATACTTAACTACAATGGCATATATTGCATGATTTTTATTAAATGGACTGAGAACTAAAAGTTTCTTCATGCAGCGTAGGTTAAGATTTAATAGAAATACATTTCCTACATGTTAAATGTCAGCTGGAGGCAATGTGTGCAAAAAATACATAATTAACTGTTATTCATTTACATTGATCGTGTATCTTTTCTATTTTACAACCCAAATGTTCTACCTTGTCATATATCCTTAACAATATTCGCTTTTCTTCTCGTTTATCTTGGTATATTCTTTTTGATGTGGCATGGGTTTTAATGAACCAAACATTTTTTGTTTGAAGTTGGGTGTATGTGATAGCTGAAATCAGATCAATAAACAATATGATTCAGCAACATCTGATGGCAGCTGCAGTAACAGGGCAAACATGAACAGAACATTTACGTTAACATTATATTTTCTCCCTAGATCATGCCAGAGTGGCTATAAAGCATGACATGAGAAGAGATCTGATCCATGACATGAATGCAGAGAAAGACAAAGAAATAGAGGTCGCTGCCTCGTTAATCATGCAACCTAACGTACAATCCAAAATAGCTACGATGCTGGAAGCACTGAAGAAAAGAAAAGAAATGAAACCTACTAGATGAAAGTCATGCAGAGCCTACGATACAATCCAACGTAGCTACAGTTCAGGAAGCATTGAAAGAGAGAAATGACATCTATATGTGATGAAATTAAGCAGTTTCATTCAACCAAGGAAACACAGATCATTGCATGATCATAACATGAACAGATGCTTATCAGCCTGTATGAACTATATCCATGATCATATCATCACATTATCTTATACCTTACAAGAAGGCATTGTTAAGGATGTGACTGAAATAACTAGAGATACAGTCTTTGGAGTTGTAGGTGTGTATGGCATGTATGTGTGAGATATATTATATTGTATTTAAGATACTAGCCATGAAAACAGAATCTTTATTTCAAGAATATAACTGGAAGATGCACAATGCGTGTAGCAACTGTTATGCATTCTTTGGTGTTATGGTCCATTTTTCTCGACAAATTATACACTGGGACAGGAAGTTATGGTAGAGTGTCCTTGACTGGCATCTATATATGTAGATGAGGCTATGGTAGGGACATTAATAAGGGTAGTATCTGACAGACAGACAACTTTCCTTTCAGCAAAACTTTCTGCTTGTAACTTTTCAAGTTAAGACTGCATGAAATTATATCAAATAATGTATTGGGAAATTTTGTAGGCTCCCAGATCAGATTAAAGAGATTCTTCTAGCCTAGTATTCTGTGCTTTGAAGGGATTTCGCTTTCTCTAATAAATCTACACCATTAGGCGAAAGGCCCACATCAATAGTTTAATTAGCCAATTTGTAATTAATCAGGGATTTTAACAAACAATATCTGGCAGCCAAGTAGAATGTGAAACTCATCATAGCAAGCTAGAAAATGATGCAGTCTAACTCTTGACTTCCTGCCATGAAATGAAATATGTAGAAAGGTTAATTAGATCAAAGGGTACAACATGATACCAAACGATGAAACTCCCAAGTAGTATGTTTTCGTATGATTTTGTTCAGAGGCTTGTCTGGTGAAAGCAGTCGCATTGACACCTTGGTTGGCTCACGAGGACCTCAACACTGTGCTGCTTACCTGCAATTGTTACGGTCTTTGATGAGCAAAGACGTCATCTACAAACTACGGATGACTCCTGCAGCCATCGGATTTGGAAATTACAAGTAACATTGTATACTGCCCTCTAAGGTATCGAGTACCAGAGGTGTACATTGCCACAATAAGCTATTTTCAACTGCTACCAGGAGTTAGGAACAATATATTAACACAATGGTTTTGGATGACTGGATTGGTTTTCATCCAATGTTCTACATCATCTGCTAAAAGATGGCTTATTCCTTTAAAGCAGGGGTTCCCAACCTTTTTCTACTGGGGTATCATTTCACATTTTTGTGGTGCCACCTAGTACCACTGTACCAATATTCAACAATAATAAGTGGAGGTCATGTAGTCTAGGCAAAACGAACAATAAGACATCGAATCAATGATGAATAAGTGTACAATGGCCGATAACAAATAGCTGTCAGTGTACAGCTGCTTGAGGGATGCATGAGGGAGAGTAAAGAAAGAATTAAGCACAGTGTGTACCATGCTGCGTACCACCGAGAAAGTCCAAATATACCACTGGTGGTAGAGTGACTGGAATTCTTAGTTTAGTATTAGTACAGGTTACGAAGCCTCATAAAGAACACCGTCTGTGTCGTTAGTTTTGTTTTAGTAAGCCCTCTAAAGAAACCCTGTTTGTGTTGATAGTGGCATAGACGAGAGAACTGTTGTATAGACGAGAGAACTGTTGTATAGACGAGAGAACTGTTGTATAGACGAGAGAACTGTTGTATAGACGAGAGAACTGT
>JAODAG010024060.1:6479-17818 GCA_027574785.1 Orphnurgus asper | reverse complement strand
CAAATGGGGGAATAGTAGTATATATATATATATATATATATATATATGCACGGGGGTGAGGTGGGGTTACTGGGTAAACTCTTGAATTTCAAAATTATATTCTTTTTAGGTGCGGATATGAGTGAAACTAAATCCAGTTAAGGTACATCATGATCTTGAGACGATGCCAAAACGATTGAACCCTTGAATTCCCTTTGTTACGGTATTCCATTTGTGTGATGTGTCGCAGTTTCAATGGTCTTGCAATTTCGGATTATCAGTAATGTCACTGGAATAATTCTCTGTAAAACTCTACTGAACACTCAACTGATGATATGAGTAAAAAAAAGTCACGTTGGGACTGTTGAGTTTACTAAAAGTTCCATAAGCACGTGGCGGTATGTTGGAAACTGAGATAACCAAATGTTTTCATGCGAGACATTACAAGGGACACGAAGTTCGGAGAGGCAGTGTGAGCGGAGAGGTATGTTAGACACGCGTCGTAGGAGGACATGATAAAAGGCTATTATTGTCACTGGAATAATTTTCGATAAAACCACTCAACTGCGGTGTATCAAATTTTATCCCTCGGAAAACCAGTAGAAGCCTTGATTGGAACAGGTGTAATTCCTTCGGGGTATCGTGGTAATGGCAAATATATATGTTCTCGACCTGGTGACAATTCGACTTCGGTGACAAACCTTTTGTAGTCTGGAACGCTGAGTGGTCGCACCACAAAGAAGATAATTTGCCTATATACTGGAAATTCTACTGGAAATTGTTGCATGAACGAGTTTTTTGGTTGCTGGTCAATGAAGGTATTTTCGAAGTGACCAACTGGACGAAAATAAAACATTGTGGAAATGTTGTTGGCTTGTTGATCCATGGCAAGATCTTTATCCAAATACAAACCAATACAACCTGAGAAGAGGGACGTATGAAATGGTAACAAATTCGTAAAAATACGTTACCTAATACTAGTTTATCGTCAGAACTACCACTGCAAACAATTAATATTGTGTTTTATCGTCATGATGCTTCAAAAGTTATTATAAATAGAGCGACATCATCTGGATCAACAGCTATGTAAAGTTGTGTATCGTCAGCATAAAACAATGTCGTATGAAATAGTAAGTATCCCAACTTGGCTAGAAGTACACATTCAACGAGAACTGAACAGGACCAATGATGGACCGCCTTCGAGGGACTCCATGGCGGATAAAGTGAGAGTATGAAACGTTGGGTTGTGATAATTGAATAGTTTGCGAGCGATGTGTAACATATTAATCATTAGGCCTAAACATAGTTTTTGGATATGCCCAAAAATATTTTCACCACATCATCATCCGAGAGTTCCTTGAAAATCAACAGTATCATAATCTATATCATATATGCCTTTCCCAACTAGGTACAGTCTGCGGTCAAATTCCGGAATTGGAGATCGATGGGTTTCGGCTGCCAGAGACCAGAGCCATATGCCGTTATCTTGCACGGGAGTTTGGTAATTATTTTATCCAAGTTAACATGAATATTTATTTGTTATATATTACCACTAAGTTATTATAAGATGTGTATTGTGTTATTGAAAATAGAACGTTAGCTTCGATGGCATCACTCGATACTGGAATGAAATGGCAACACAAACAACCGATCTGTGATTAAGACCAATGCTAACAATTTAAGTCAGGTAACAATGTAAACATGACATTTTCACTGGGTCAGTACAGTCGCTCTGTAAGCTGTTATAAGTTGGATATAAATAAAAAGGATAGCCAAGACTTGTATTAACATCTAAAACCTCGCTGACATCCTTGAAACCAATGTCAACTTAGCAAACTACGAAAAGAAACTGAAAGATTACCGGTACTGTATTCTTAGCTTGTTGACCGACTGACACATATTGTGCATTCAACAATATTTATACTGATTTATCAATAAGTGATTTACTATCATTCAACTACGTATTTGTTGACGGGTTCGTCTATAGTCCTAATATCCCGACATCAATATATTCCTGATAATCACTGTATTTTAGGCGACGGTAGGACATATTTTCTCATTTAACCCAACATACACATCATCTGACACTATTCTAAGGACATGTTTTTAAGGACAATGGTAGGTCGCTGAGCATTCCGACCAAGTTGGCCAATTACAATTAGCGCATCCGGTTACATTAAGTCTAGTACATGGTGGTGAGCTGAAATACTAAACTACTGGAAATGTTCAAAGAAATGATTTCTATGGCATGGAGGGTAACTGGAGGGTAACTGCATCAATCGTATTTTGTACTTTCTTATAATTACAGATGGCACTAATCAACCTTGACCCATATTTATATGAAGTGAATGTAGTGCGCAGTTGTTTTAAAGAACATTATTGAAAAGTTGGCTATTCAGTGGCGCATGAGGCGTGCGTCCCACATTTTTGGCAGATGACTCAAAATTTAATTGATCTTATTTCCCAATTTTCTGGATTTGCGACACCTGTTTGAAAAATGAAGATTGAATCTTGATTATCGCCCCCTAAGTGGCATACGGTATCCTTTGTGTATATTTCGCGGTATGTATCTTTTGTACAGGCTTATTTGGATATGGAAATCTAGAGATGGCAAAAATCGAAGCAGTTTGCTGTATCTTAGAAGATCTCGTCGAGAGAATTATACTGGTTGGAATGGAACGCGACCAAGCAACTCAGGTATAGCTATAACATACATGTGAACAAAATATGTCATTCCTTTCAGTAAATTTGTATCTGCCGCCACTGGACGTGTCTAGGATGTCTCCCACATGTAGTTGTAACTACATTGCGAAGTGATTATTTCGATCATTACTTTTCCACGTTGTTTTGGTGTGCGCGATCGCACTAGGAAGAGTTCCAACCTTTCTTGTTGAAAACGGCTCCTTAGTTACCGGTACGTTACGGGAAAGTGATATATCCTATTCATAAATCATCCACTACGTCTTAACAAAAGAAGGGAATTTAATTAACTCTAACATTAGAGTGACTTTTCTGTAATATACTTTACACTCTGTCTGTTAGTCTAAACCAAGTTCAGTACAATCTAATCTTCCGTAGCATTTTATCACCGAATTTAAGTAGAGTGTTTAACCGTTTTTAAAAGTCTTACATATAGCTCTTATCACAGTATTATCCATTTGCAATCCCCTTGAACCTTATCTTATCTCTTACATTTTAAATTACCCTCTCATTATATCGTATATTATCTTATTTGTTATTGTATATGTAGATGGTATAATCCTCTTATGTCAATCGTTTAACTTTTATGTACATAATTCTCCTTAACTGTATTCCTTCTCTCTATATAGATTGCAAGCTGTTTATCAATTCTTGATAACTCAAAAACTTGTTATACACTTTATCTTGTTATTATTCTATACTTTCATATATTTATAATTCAGTTTTTAGGTTTGTTTCACTTGAGCACTTGACAAATAACACCCTACATTAACAACTCTTTCATCATTACAGATATGGGAATCAGATTTAAACAATAAAATTGTATTCTACATTAATTTCGTTATCAGACAAAGCTACGTCAACAATTTCAAACAGAAAGCGGGAAGTTTGCAGAAAAGCTTGAAAATATACTTGAGCACTTCAACTCGAACGGCGACTTCTTTGTTGGAAATAAGGTAGGATTGAACAAGGCTACCGACGACTGGCGCCTTTTGATTTTTTTGATCAGGTGCGTTGACTTCCTGATTTGCCCCAAATGCACTAGGCCTATAGCACCTGATTATATTTTCCCGTAAATTACACGTAATCTATTATGGTTTATCGCTATACGTCTGCGTAGTTGGTGATTGGACCAGTGGGAACGAACGAATATTATATTTTTATAACGCCCATTATTTCTTCTTTCACTCTTCAGATAACACTTGCGGATATCGTGTTCTTCAACGCGTACCACGACTGCGTACATCTAGGTAGCGGCTGCGAAAGGGCAGCCTGCTTGAGCGGACACCCTTCCTTGAAGAAGATTTACCAAAACTGTTTAGCCAACGAAAAGATCCAAGCTTGGCTGAAGGAAAGACCTGTCACAGATCACTAACCGAACATCGGCAAGCAACAAGGCACATCCAAGTAGAGGGCGGTTGATATAGGGAATGTTTACTCATATTTCAATATTTGTTTTGTAATCTCCTTGGGGAGGGGGATATCCACGAAGGAAGAAGAGCTAAAATATATGATGATATGATGGATGATATATGACGCACCGGAAAGCGCCTTAGGACTTTGTATGAGTCACATACCTCGTACGTATACACAATATCTCAACATCCGATTTCCTTTGTAATTTGGTACAGTGGTGGTGATCCATGGTCCAGGCAATTTTTTCGCATATTAATGAGTCGGCAGGCTTCATACGAAATGTTTACTCATGTCATTTCTCCATTTTTGTATTGACATGGGCATATGTAGACAATGAAACAATTTCTGTACTATTTCGATTTTTGGTTCCCTAAGTTGCAGTCAGTTCTCGTGTTTGTGCGCGTCCGTGACGATTTATACCGGTACACGAAATCTCTACAACAAAACGGCGGTTTCATTTGCTATTTGGTACCGTAGTGTACATGGTCTATGTTCCAGACATGCAACCTATTGTTGTTCGTGTGGATTCTATCAGTTAAAAAAAATAACTTTTAAATTGCCCAGGTTACTGCGTCAACCCGCGCCATGTTGATTGAGACGCACACAACATTCAACTTTAGTTTCCGTTACTGCTAATACAACGGCGACCGCGCGCGATAGGCCAGAGATTACAGCAGTGGAGACTACATCAAGCAGCGTACGTACACAACAAGCACTCACAGAAATGTTTCAAAGAAGCATACAATAATATAGCATTTGCACAACTTACAAACTCGCATACACAGACTCCTAATACAAAACGACGGACCGCGAAAGGAGATTACGAGATACTTTAGTTATACCGTTTAAAGCGGTTTATTGGTAGGGTTAGGAGTATCCTAATATTAAAACTGACCCTATGACGAAGACATGTTGTTGTGAATTTGCAAATATCTATGCATAATGAAATGTAAAGACTGTTATTGATAGCCCCCACTAAAATACAATGTTATCGGAATGTTGGCTATCATACCGTACGCATGTTTATGTTAGCATCAAAGAATAACATCACTTGAATAAGTCTAACAGGATAAAATATCGGTCAGAGTAAACTTTCCAGGAATGTTAAACCTCTTTCGTTATTTTTGGTGCAGTCGGTAAACACAGAACATTAGGCCTATAATTAGGCTATAGGTTTTAATTGTTGCTGGCTATGTTTTGAAATTTTAATAATCACACACGTAGCATACAAGGCTTATTATGTTGTTTGTGATATAAATATTGAACATGTACTATATCTTGTTGCTGGTTATTTCATTTAGGTACTGCATATTTATTCAGTACATACCACGTTTTTTTTTAGAAGTATATGTTAGCAACCTTACTCTCCATGAAGTTTAGACTGCCCTTTTTTGTGAGTGTGATTTTCTTTTTGTAGAATACATTGGTCATCAAAAGAAAAAATATCTGCGCTCTTCGCCCGCAGAAGGCCTAGTTGTAGTTGCATGTTTTTAACATTGTTGGCCAAGTAGGCCTATACAACAGCCAGTTGAAAGCAGGGACGTGTTAGGCTACTAAGTGACTTTCGGTTCAATTCAGTGCTTTATCATCCACATAAACTACACATCTTTCTAGGAGTGATACGTACGGACGATTTTCTTGCAAAGCACATACACCTCCTTTTAAATAAAAAAGTCCGTCGTCTGCTACAGACCTATGGAAATAATTCACTTCCCGCCTGATCGTTACCAAAAGGTTGATTACACCTTATATGAGTCGTAAGATAGTATTTACCGTTCGTATAATACATAATTGTATGTGCATCGCTCGAAGAGTGAGAGTAACTGGGATATGGATAAACACTAAACATATAGTAATAAACAGTAGCGGTAACATTCAGCATACCTGGAAGGTTATTAACAGCGTACTTTAGTAATGCCTCAACAAACTCAATTAACAAGATATCATATAACGATGTTCAAATTACTGATCCAGTCGAAATTCCTTATTTTTTAACATTGGTTCCAGACTTCAAGTAAATGTAATTTTTTTATCATCCGACCACAGCGGCATGTTATGATGTAATTTCTCCCTTCGTCGTTAAATTACACATGCGTCTTATCTTCTTAGCCAATCGTTGTCATATCTTTAACCTATCCATTGCTCAAGGCATTGTTCCTGACAAAACAAGAATACCGGTACATGTTCAGTTATGATTTTGTCTCAGAATAAGCTACGGCCACCTAATTGCAATGGAATTCAAATAGATCGCAATTTATTTACTTTTTCGTCATAAGTTAAATTCTTAGGTGTTTATATCCGTGAACATTTAACCCGGCAACAGCATATTAATTATATTTGTAATAAAATATCAAGGGGTTTGGGGATTCTTAGCAGATTGAGATTTTATTTTCCCATGTCTTACTTACCACTTATGCCATTATTTTACATTACCTTACTTATTGCAATGTTGCTTGGGGTAACACTTATCCAATGCGTCTGCAAAAACTATTTCTCTTGCAAAAAAGAGCTTGCGTTTCACAACAATGTCATATTACACAACTCCCAGAAAGTTTCAAAACTGAACATATGATATAAATACTTTCCATATAGCTACTTTTGTTTATCAATATATCAAGAGCCTATTACCGAAATGTTTGAATAACTTTACAAATATCGAACGTCTATCCATTCTCATGATACGAGAAACAATGATGCTATAAACATTCCCTGTCACCGTTTAACCTCATCCGGTGTAAAAATATATAACTCGCTTGATAATACACTAAAAAATGTTAATACAATTAAGTATTTAAAAAAGTTAAAAACAACTAATATTTCTAATTGTAATGATGCATAGCCATTTTTTTCTGGTTGTAATTAATTTAACAATCTTGAAGTTTAGGAGTAGGCAGGTGGGTGGCTTTTTTGTTGTTGATTTGTTTAATAGGGTATTTATTTTCTGCATTTCACCTCATTACTGCTTCATTAGGCGTTTCCAGGACAAGTCTTCTTTTAGACTTTCTTTGGAATCGCCATATCCCGTCATGCTTCAATTACTATGATGCATTTAATATTGTTTACTTTTGTTTCTGTGTAGATATATATTTTATATTACATTGTGTAAACAACACGCTCATTTTATATATTGCTGTTGCTAGAAATGCATGCCATGTACTGTAGGCAATGTTAAAAGAAATTCTGAAAAATATGGCTATACCGCGGACAAGAATGTTGAAGTCACTATTGCCCCAGGTTAGATCAGCAATGATCGTGAACGACAAACGGACAGTGCCTGCTGCTACGCTTAATGTGCCTAAACGTGCATTTGGGGGGGGGGGGGATTCATAGATTTCCCCACATTCAGAACGTGTGGGAGGGGGAAGACGGGTCCCCTGATTAGGAATGTGGGGGTTAGATCCAATGGGAATTATATCACTATTCAATCTTTTCTCACCAGTACAGAATGCGTAGCAGCGGGTTTCGTGCGTATGGACAATGAGCTTTGACACTGCATAAACCCTAACTGGGTATGGTGCAGGGTCTTCACTCTTTTTCATGTGTAGACCAACCTCTCGCTCGCTTCAATTCCCTCCTCCGTCACTGTTTCATGGTGATCAACCCGGTAATCACTGTCAAGGATAAATCTTGTAGTGAAGACATGTTTTGTGCTATAGGGTATCCTCTAGTATGCCTAGCTATAACTAAGGGAGAGTCATGAAATAACGAAATAGACTTAGTGACCTTCAATAGGTATAACTCAGTGAGGAGATCAGCGCTTAATCAAATCACAGCAGCATCCAGCTTTGCTGCTATAAATTTGGTAGTCCACGCACTTTTGTGCAGACTTTTACGGGATAGTAACACTAAAGGAAAGGAAAATATTATTTATTGCTGATATCAAATCGTGAGTAAATTCACCAATCAATGATCCATTTACAAACAAAAAGAGGCTTTTTGAACATACACCAATCCATACATATGATTGGTACAATCTTCAAGTACTCGGCGAATACTCACCCAGCTTAGCCTTCCAGTACTTAGCACTGAAAAATTAGTTTTCTGTGAATACCTAGCGAAATCCTAGCCTAACTTAGTATTCATCACACTCGGCTAACTTGCATATTATATGGCTGGTAGGTTGTCAATTACTTGCGTGGTACTATACACCTTGCGTTAATTTAATAACATGTTGGGAAGCATTAATAGCAATTAAGTGACTGCATATGCACGTGCTAATTGACAATTACGTCGCAGACTGATTTTGCATCACAAACAAGCGTTGGGTGTGGGGGTCGTCGGCTGTAATAAATCGAATCGTGATACAAGACATTTTAAATCTGGATTTGAAGGGATATTTATATATAATTGTTATCAAGTTCAATACGTAATACATTTTGTATTTTACAACTGCATGCCCTGGTACTAATCACGTTTGCACGCGTGCAATTTGTGTACGTTTGACCGAGAACAAACGGATTGCGTGCAATTTGAAACAATGTACCGCGTACAAATAGAGCATGCCGCACGCTCTGAGCGGTACCCATGAGCGTGCAGGTTAGAGGAGTGAACCGAGAGCAAACGGATTGTGTGCAATTTGAAACAATATTACGCGTACAAAACGAGCGCGTCACACGCTCTGAGCGTACAGTACGCTTGAGCGTGCAATTATTGTAGGTTGACCGAGAGCAAACGGATTGCGTGCAACTTTGAAACAATATAAGAGTACAAAAAGGATGCGCCGCACATTCTAGGCGTACGGTACGCTTGAGCGTGCAATTTGAAACAAATGAGAAGGGGGAACGGGACTGTCGCACGCTTTGAGCGTACACTACGCTCATGCGGGAGCGCACAGATTGCATGCAGATAGGTGTCGAGAGCACTAACACATAGCGGACCTACAATAACAGCTGCTTCTTCAGTTAAGTCCACCAAAAGGAACGTTCCTTTTAAAAACAAATTACTCTGAAGATCTAAATATGCATGCATGCTGATTACTATTTACAAAGAAACACATGGTATATGCCGGGGTAATATAGATGTGTTCGAGGAGGACTACAAACATCGAACAAGGTTCCATACCCAAGCCTTACACCCATCAGCACAGTCAGGCCATTTTTGCTTTATGAGCCCTAGCCTTCATTCCTATCCTTGAAGGAATACTAAACTAAATTATATCATGGTCTGAGAGTGACACAAATGTATATATAGGATTCGTATATGCATGGCACTTAAGAATATGTAGGACTCGATCGATTTTAAGTAAGCCAACCTAGATCATAGTATGGTACTGGTAGCTTCATACAACTAGGTTCTGTACCGTGTACATGTTGGATAATTACTCAATGCAATGTGCATGCACTTTTGTACAATTTCCTTCCCAAACAGTTTCTCCTATTCCTGATAAATACAAATAATTATGGTAATATCAATTGTGTTAACTCCTTGCAGGTATTAGTAATAACCAGAGGAAACACCAGAATGTTTTCTTACCTCTATTGAGTGACACTAGTCTTCTAGTTCTACTCTTCAGTTTAAATACACAGTAACAGTATTGAGCACAAGTTCGGTTGTTTCCCACTGACTAGATCTGCTGTCCAATCACAGCAAGGTATTAACTAACCACAGTTGTCCAACACTTTCAGGAAGCCAGGCTATATGTTTTGAATGAATAGGGGATTACTTCAGGTACTTCCAGCGTGTGAATTACTAAACAATGAAAGAGAGGCTATCAACTGTAAAAGAGGTGTGAATGCATTATATCACTGAACAGAAGTAGCAAACATGTGTCTGGAGATTCAACAAACCTTGATATAAAATGAAAGGTAGTGGGGGGAAAAAAGTAACATTTCTTCTGGCATCTCCTTTCCTTTTCAGTTCAATTGAAACCAATATGTTTTTCATGTTTCACAAAGCTGGAGCAGAAGTCCCAAGCCAACCTGTTTGAGAAAATTCAACAGTTTGTAGGCTTATCCAAGTCAGTCTATGATTCAGTGCTTGGATAAGTTAAAACATTAATTTTCATATACTTAATGTGGTAGTATACTGTGATATGTTGAATATGTCCAGTTTCATGCTTAATTATTATTGCAGATCATATCGTGAAATGAGAAGAGATTAAATCTTGCATAATTTATGCCCGTTTCATGCCCAAATTTCCAGCATGGATGCTATAAGGACAGAATAAATGGTTTAAAATATAAATTCATACACAGAACGGAAAGAAAAATGTTCAAAGTCCAAATTCCATGCTCAGAAAGTCCTGCTCTTCAATCGCATGCCCAGATTGGATAGTAAAATAGTAAAAGAACCAATCGCATGCTCAGAAAGAACAGAAATGTCTAAGTTTCATGGGGCATTAATTGGCCCTGCACGCTTGCAGTTTATTTGGAAAGCCAACTGCACACGTACAAATTTCAATCATCTTTTCATTTGCACCCAACAGGAAGTGAGAGCATACGGATTGCGTGCAACTTGTGCGCAGACTGCATGCTAATGTGTGCCACTGGCGAACATTCACCCTGTGTGCAAACGGCACGCAATTTGTTGCAATTGGCACACAATTTGTACGCTTGGATTTGTACTTGGGTGTTCACCCACGTTTCAGTTATATCGAGGTGAGAGTGCGGCCTTGTGGTATGAGAGTCCACCTCTTAGCCCCAAAAGGTTGCCACTTCGATCCCCAGGCATGACCTGTTCAGCTACTTTCCAGTGGTGATGAGAGTCCTCTTCCATGGAAATTCACGATTCGGTTCGATTTTCGTTGGGTGGGTGTACAGTAGCGTCGCAATAACATCGCTTGGAACAGCTGCAGTGCAGTGGTGATTACCAGGTTGCTCTTACTTCCCTCGGTGTTTGAGAGAGTGTATATTCTCGTTTGTCGGATGGGGATGTTACATATGGCGGTCCCGGGAGAAGGAAGGAATGGATTATAACATGCCTGCTTCGTTATAACTTCTGAACATAATATGGTCAAAGAATGTTTCATTAAAGCTGGTGTTTATCCACAATCGTCATTAACACGGGCATGTTTTAAATTATAAATCATGACCTAAAAGAGTGACTTATTTTGCATTTTAATTTGGATACATATAGAATGCATGGCATATCGTATGATTTTATCTGTAACACGAATGGAAAACCATCCAAATAACTTTTGTGGAGCTAAATTCATGAAGTATATAAGAATATATAAGAATATATAAGAATATATAAGAATATATATAGGAAAAGAATAACAAATTAATAATATGTTGTGGTAATTA
>JAODAG010023619.1:5228-17833 GCA_027574785.1 Orphnurgus asper | reverse complement strand
TGATAAAGTGGTTATTGTTCACGTTCTGATAAAGTGCCAGAGGAAAGATGGACAAACACAGACGTTTACTCTATTTTCCTGGCTATTTGACTGTTCGGCTCTCCTTTCTGCTTCCTAGCTACATCCCTGAGTAGGATGGACCTAAGCAAAAGATACTTATCATACACAACTTTTCGATCTCACTAATGAAAATATTCCCTCTTTATATTTGCCCATCTGCTTTTATTATATGCCAGTAAATGGAGACTTTCTCTGGGACCAATATACAAACGTGTGGGCCTAGGAGGTGAAAGTCTGGACTAGGAGGAGAAAGCGTGGCCTCGCGGTGTGAATGTCCGCTTCTTAGCCCAAAGGTCGCCGGTTCGATTCCCAGACATGACTTGTCCAGCACAGTTGCATTTCAGCGGTGATGAGTGCAGCATTCCTTGGTTGTTAGTGATTCGGTTGGATTTTCGTTGGGTTTCGTGTTTTCATTGGCGTCGCGGGATGGGAAGGTTAACATGCCTGCCTCGTTGACTTCTGGACGTTGGTCGCAGAGAGGAGGCTGGTTAAAGCCGGTGTTCATCCACGGTCATTACGACGGACATGGGTTTCTTTTTGAGCCTACGAGTCTCCCCTAACCTTTACGATGCTAACGAATACTAAATTACACCACCAGTAGCGGGTGTTTGCTTACAGGAACCTTACACGAAGGACAACCTTAGACTATCTTCTTTTATTTTACCTGGAAGGCGTCGGCTTGGTTGACCATGTCTGCGAGGCAGTGTTCCAAGTGCTTCTTCTGAATATCCTATACAAGAAGGAAAACACTTCCAGTAGAGTCCGTGCAATACAATCACATTTCAAATATCTAGACTACAAGTCTTACTAAAAAATCCAAGTGGACTAACGCTGGTTTATTAATAAAAAATAAATAAATAAAAAAAATTCAACAAAACAGAACTGAACCCACTGACTAACTGACTGACCTTGTGAAACTGCTCCATTATGTTGTGATGCAGGGCCCACCTTTGGGCCAGGTCGAAATCCTTGGCAGCCAGAATGACATCCAGGGTCTTTTGAGGCACCTGGATCGTATCGTGGGCGACGTCCTGCCACTCCATCTGGGGAGGACGGTCTCGACTGAAGGGAGCGGCGGCGTCCGTGAACTTCTGCCCCGGCATTCCGCTCTGCTCGTTGGCGTACGCTGCAATCTTTAAGGGGTGGGGGGAAAAAAAAGTGTCAACTTTATTTGTAAGATCGGGTGACGAGGGGAAACTTTTTAGCTCTCCTACGAGCAGATATGCCACGGCTGCGGTGACGTCATCGATAAACTACGCAAGACACCTACAGCCCAATCGTACATCGCTGGTCCAAAGCCCGGCGCGCTACATGCATGGATGGGTCCACGATAGCGCTCAAGCACTTAGGACAGACGGTCGCTCGAGGGTTAAAGCCATCTTCGCTGCATGTTATTACCAACATGACCACACACACGACAAAGTGACGACATTTGAGTTTAAGGCTTACCGTCTCATATATTTTGATCTCCTCCAACTGGAGTACAATGGCTTCTCTAACGGGCGAGGGACTTCGCCCACTTCTCGCCAAGACCATCTCTAACAGCTGCACGCACGCAAACCCCGGCAGCTTCTGCAGCACGCCGAATGTCGCGTGCATCTGTAGGCCCGGATTGGTGATCCCGAGGAGCAGCTTCCAGTGGACGCCCATCCGCCTCGACCCCGGGGACGGCGCGGGCCGATGGCAGGCGGAGCAGAGGACAAAGTCTCTCATGATCCGGTAGTTGGACCTCAAGGACTCCTCAAAGCCGGACATGTCCTCGATGAGCTGCATCGCGTCGTCCCACCGCCTGGCCAGGACCAACCGTTCCAACGCGTGGTACACGACGTAGTGGAACTCGGGCGAGTTCTGATTGGCTAAGATGCTGGCCTGGACGTTCTCGACGTTCAGAGGCTGGCGGGGTTCGAACGCGGGCCGGTCCGGATCGCCCGAGGGGACGGCCACGGGCAGGACGCTCGCGAAGAAGGCCTTGACGTGCCTTTGGAGGGTTGGGAAGGCGTTGCAAGCCACGAGTACCCTGTCCAACTCGGACTTGTCACGTTCCTCAAACTCTCGGTCCGCTCCAAACGTCTCTTCGAACACGAGGCTCGTCTCGCTCCCCACGGACATGTCAAACGACGCGTCCCCCTCCGTGGGGCTGCTCTGCGCGTCTCTGCCGTCGTCCACCGCTAAGCTGGAGACTCCGGCGAGAACGGCGAACAGGTCGGACTTCGTCTGGAGGTACCTCATCGTGGACTCGGTCATCCTGAAACGCGAGCTAGCGGAGGAGGACGGAAGGCCGATCGAGAACAGCTTGTCGCCGTCGCTCTCGCCAGCGTCCGGAGTCGACAGCCTCCGCTTGGTGTGGGAGAATCGGGCCGTGTGGCAGTAGGCCAAGGTGTAGCCAAAGTCTTGGTCGAAGGCGTCCACCCGAACCTTGAACTGGAACGATTTTTGTCGCATGAGCGTCGATTTCTTATCTGAAAAGAGCCAGACAGAAGATTAAAGATACTTTTGAATAAATAATCGAAATAGAAACGATTGAAAAGAGAGCGAAAAAAGGCAAGAAGAAACTTAACGGAAAGGAAGAAGAATCTTAACGGAAAGGAAGAAGAATATGTTTCCTGCCGCTTTGAGATTTTGAGATCCTGCTGAGGAGAGTGCACACCAACATTTCACACTTCCATTTATAAGTATAACAGATCGCAGTCACGAGCTACTTTCCTGTGGCACTACACCCGCGCCAAGGTAAACTGCATGTCATGGAAGTACAATCAAAGTATGATTGGGGGATAAGTGCCTGAGTGCATGGCATCGTGGCATATTATGCGGTTGTTTGCCTTCGTTCTGTTTTGGGTGGGTTTTCTTAAGAAGAAGTTGAAAGGCAGCCATTCACCATTAAAGAAGATGGATGCTGACAGAATGCTGACAGAGCAAGAAGAAACTTAACGGAAAGGAAGAAGAATATGTTTCCTGCCGCTTTGAGATTTTGAGATCCTGCTGAGAAGAGTGCACACCAACATTCACCGTTAAAGAAGATGGATGCTGACAGAATGCTGACAGAGCGCAGAACAGAGTGACTCTTCTGATGGACGTAAAGCGTTCTTGCATAGTTGGGATTGCCACAGGTGACTGTCGTGGGTAACGCAATAACCCACCATTGCAGTAGAGAGTTACACCCTACAGGGCCGCAAATGCGTCTTTAGTACTAAACAAGGGGTTTAATTCTTGTTCAGTGTTTGATTCCATATCTCAATGCGAGCTTTGAACTATCGATTCATCTGTCATTAGATCTTCCGGCTTTTATCACGACAAGAACAACCGATCCCCATGACCGGAAGGGTGTCGGTTCAATCATCCACGCCAGCCTCATTTAAAAGAATTGAGCTTAAGAGCGTCGTTCTTATGTTTTCTATCATTATTCTGTTATCAATATCGTTTCTTTGATTATCGAAAGCTTGGTACCTATCGTTTCCTTCCCCTGCCTGTCCTCATCCTCGACGAAGACATCGATCGTGCCGGGCGAAAGCCTCAGGGCATACTCCTCCAGCTTTCCCGACAGGTCCTTGGAGACCAGGCGCACCACGACGTTCAGCAGGCCGGCGTAGACCTCACCCTGGCCAGACTGGCTGCTCAGCCTGCTCCCCGTGAAATCCCGTCTGTACCACTCTAACAGTTGAGGAATGGTTATCTAAAGAGGTGGGGAAAATTAATTCATTAATTTCTTGTGATACGTGAGAAGTACAAATAAAAGAGGCACTTGTACAAGGGAATCAAGAAATTTAATTTCTAGAGAATGTTCTTGTTGCTCTTGATTGTTGATGTTTACTGATTGTTGTTGTAAAAGTAAGTTCATTGTTGTTCACTGTTTGTTGTTGTTTACTGTTTGTTGTTGTTGTGAACTGTTCGTTGTTGTCGTTTACTGTTTGCTGTTGTTTATGGTTTGTTGTTGTTGGTTACTGTTTGATGTTGATTACTATTCGCTGTTGTTTATCGTAAACTGTTCGTTGTTATTTACTTTTTGTTATTGTTGTTTAATGTTCATTGTTGTTCACTGTTTGTTGTTGTTTACTGTTTGTTGTTGATTACAATTCGCTGTTGTTTATCGTAAACTGTTCGTTGTTGTTTACTGTTTGTTGTTGTTGTCGTTTTATGGAAGGAATCTCATAACAGCAATACCTACACAGCTCTACTTTAAGGAGGTTTGCAACGTTGAAAAGAGTTTAAACGACCCCGAGTTACCTCATTCCTGGCATCGTCGACACGTACGGTGTGTTCCAGGTATTGCTTCATCAACACATTCAACTGTTCGTCCATGTCCTCTTCCTTCAGCACCTGGAAACGAAAAATTACAAACAGGAGTGACGGCACTTCTGTGATGAAAGGAAGCAGTTTCGACACCATGCATTCTTTACTTGATGCAAACCACTTGCCAGATAATACTTAATGCCCCTTGCTGAATTCAGCTTTCTTCCACAACTCAAATGTCGTTCCTTTGTTCTTTCTTCCTGCCTCCACCAGATGGATGACCAGAGACCACTTTGTGGTCTGTTTCTTCCAAAAAAAAATATATATATTAACACCGTCGAAGAAGCCTTAACTTTTCCATCCCCCCCCCCACTCCTCCTCTCGTCCTCCCTATATTCATAATCAATCGGAACCAAACCAGAGATTAAAATGTTTTTTCTCTGAACTTTGTTACCGTCAAAACTGGAGATGAAATGCAGCCGCTGGTGATGGCGAAGAGAAGCCGCGTGTCGGGATCGGGAAGATATTTGAACCAAGGGTCCGCGGGGTGAACGTCTAGGAAAATAAGAGGTGGACGAGGACTATTTTACTACCTTCCACGTTTCCAGTAACACGCCTGTCATTAGTCTCTTTTTAAGTTTCACTGTTCGTTAAAATTTTAAATAATTTAATTACACAAAACAGCTGCAAGTCTTTTTCTTAAAATCACCAAAAACCAAAAAAAAAACCCAAAAACAACACAGATGAACGAGATTGTGGACAAGCCGCTGACCAACGACAGATGAATATATAATAAGCTGAACTGGCTCTACGATATACATAGCACAGAGGTAAGTAAACTGTATTACAAAAGTAATCGAGAAATTGGAGGGAGCAAGCGTAACCATGGTCATCTGCAGTCAAATAAATACCTGGGGCTTGGCCAGCGTAGTCGGAAACTGGAAGGCGCAAAGCGTAAAGCTGGGGTCGGGGAAGTGGCGGAGCTGGGGGTCTTGAGTTGGGGTTAAAGGCCCACGAACTGCATCCCCCTCCCCGGTGATTCCGCACCGATGGTTTGCGGGGGGGGGGACATTGCGAATTCAGCAGTGAATGAACTGTCCTGGGGGGATTCTAAGGGGAGGAGGTGTACGCTATTGAGAAACTTTTGTATACTTAAGGTGCTTAGATGCAATATGGCACAATATTTAATATAAAAGTTTTTAGTAATACGTTAGCCACAGTCCGGGGATCTTCCCCCAGGATTAAATAGCGGGTCCCAGGAGAAGGATGGGAAAGGACGGTTACATATGCCTGCCTCGTTACCTTTATGAACATTAGTCTAAAAGAGAAGTCTTGTTAAAAGCCAGTGATCATCCATGTTCATCATGTACAGGGCTGTACATGAGCTTTTAGGCCTCCTAGCCCTAATAATAAACTTCACAAATAACTCCCAAGGTAAAAAAAATATAACAAATATCAAAAATGGATATTCATTAAAATTTGTATGAAAATGGATCCATTTAGGATTTACAAAAATGAATATAAAATCCTGATTTTTGAAATGATGAATGTAACATACCGGTTTCCGCTATGAAAGACGTGATCGAAGGGAGAACGAGAGAGAAAGAAAAGCATCCGAAGATGCAACCATCTCAGTTGGGATCAAAGGATGTCTTAAACGTTGAATTTGGTACGACTCACCCACTATGCGATCTTCAAGGATGCGGCTGAACATGGATGGCGGGGGGAGACCGCGCCTCAACACCAAAAACTCAAGATCGAAGGCGCTTTAGAGAGAAAACACGATCGGGTGCTCGATAAACAACGGAATTAGATCGATACGTCGGTTTAAACATCCGAATACGTTCACTTATCCGGACCAAGAATTTTACCCAAATAGTCCTAACTTGTACATTATCATGCTGTACGAATTCTTGACACGTCTCGACGGTTCAGTCCCACACTTGTACATTTAATATTCTTGAAAAGAGTAGTCTTCTGGCTTATTATCTTTTCATTTACATTTCATTGGGTAAATGAGCCTACATGTACATGTGTAGATACTATAGCCTATCCCCTAGTATGTATGTACTTTATGTAATAAATCCTGAAATACAGTATATGTACAAGTGTAGGTAGACACTATACTAGCCTATCCCCTAGTAATATGTATGTTATGTAAGACTACCACAAATATTGTACAATTAGGTACCCATGTATGCAGCCTCCAGTCCATGGGCCATCATAAGTTGTCCCGAACCATCCCCCTGGTCCTGACAGGGTTTCGGATGACTGCACTCGGTGATTAATTAAGCGTGCCCAGACATTTCGCTACATCGTTTTAAAATCACGTCGTCAATAGTCGCGAGAAACGATAAACTTAAAAAAATAAACTATATACCTGACGGTTCCCATTTGTCCGATCTGGTAGGAATACTTGCAGAGGTAAGTCAGGAGGTCCAGGGTCATGGACATCCGGGATATGGGGGGCTCGATCCCCTCCACTGAAGGGACGGGGTGGCCGGTCAGGGAACGGTGCCTGGTGTGGGACGGGATGAACAACTTCTTCTGGAAATTTTTGGGAAAGCGAGGAAATTGCAGCGTAGTTTAAAAAAAACCACTAGCTGCTTTAATAAGCTCGGGATATTGAAGTTAATCCCAAGCAAAGACATTGTATATGTTTAACTTATCATAAAAGAACATATCAGCATGAGTTAAGACAAAATGAAACCATCGAACAATAAAGAACTGAAGATAAATCCCTCCGTCGATCGCACCTTTTGCTTGCTCATGATCTGGCCGTAGACGTGGTGCAGAGCCGCATGGACCAGCATGAGGTTCAGCACGTTGGTGAAGAAGCAGGTCTTGTCCGCGTTGGACCCCAGCAGGTCCAGGTCGACGCCAGCCAGTTCGCCACACGCGATCTGGACGCTGTGGAACTCGGGGTGGCAGGCGGCCCGGGCCGCCGCTTGGAGGTCAAAGAGGTTGGTGTCCTGGGAGTTCAGGGATTGGCCTAGACATTTAATTCAGTATGGAAGAAAGGGACAAAAGACAATTTTTGTGAGATCATTCTCCTTCACATTAGCCGTTTTTTTTCCCTTAACTAAACACAATTTCTATGTCTATTAGAGAGAAGCCATCTTTGACTGTTTTGTCAATTCGTTAACGCGCGCATAATCGGCAAGGGCTTTGGCGACGAAGGAACGTTACGCAAGAATTGAACAAATTTTAATTCGCATAATATTAATAATATATTTCAATATATATATATGTTATATTACATAATTATAGATTACATATATTGTATATATTATATATTACGTAATACTTTCTGATTATACTTCACCACCAACGCCGTCCGTGGATAAAGTTTTTGTTTCGACGTACCTTTTACGAAAGTTGTCATCCTCGTCAACAGCTCCCGGGCCACGAGCACGGGGTGTCTGGCCGTGGCGGCGCCCTCCTCGCTCTGGCCTCCTGGTGCCCCGTTGAGGATGTGGACGCCGGAGATGGGCCTGGCGGGAAACTGCTCGTGGGGCCGTCCGAGATGGGGCCCCGGAGAGACCGGGATGTTCGGACAGCAGCTCTGGACGATGATGTGAACCAGGTTAAGTTTCAGCTTCTTGGCAACGTCTTCCAGCCTGCGAGAGGAGTGAATATGACTGCCCCGTGGTGTGGGTGATGCTTAACAGTCTGCCCTAACAAATCAAGGTAAGTTCTATGCAGTACTTAAACTCTCAGCCGCTTTCAACTGATTAAAAGGGGCGACAGTATAGTTAACATTCCACTATTTGAAGGGGAAGATGAAAATGAGTTTCACGTGAGTCGTCGCATTTTTACCGCAGTATGTGGTTTCCACGTTCACAAAATGTTTCAACGACATTGTCCCATACATTAAACTTGTGTCACTTTTTCTGGTACATTATACTAGTGTACATAATGTTACTCGAAATGACTTCACATTTGGTTTACAGTTTGACACAGGTTTTAATAAAAAAATAAATCCTTTGATTTATGACCATTCTGCTCCAGATATTGCTTGTGTGTGGTGACAACCAACTTCAGAGAAGGTTAGTAGTTCCAGCTGTATATGCCAATGAAAGTTGTTGTGGTTTTCCTCGGCACTTAAAATTGGTCTTAAAACTGTCTCTTCGGAAGGTCAACTCTAGAAGGTCAACGGCTTTACCAAAAGCGAATGGAATCTTCACGGCGTGCATTTGAGGGAGCTTCACAATAACTTTACGACAATTTCGCGGAACCTACCTTACGGGAGGAATGTTATTCTGAAACATCATTTCGCCAATCAGAATGCTGGGACTTTTGCTGAATATGACAAAAGGATTCCGAGCATTGAAAATGCCCCCCTTTAGCTCCATGTCGTGATCTAAAAAAAGAAAAAAAAAAAAATATGTATATATCTTCTGATTCTGATCGACATAAAAAACACTGTAACATTCTACCTTTCCGGACTATGCTAAAACCATTCATAAAGGAAAATTGTAAATGTATTGTTTGTATATGGACCACCCCAAAATATTTAGACCATCCCGAAAGTATCGCTCGAATGTAAATGAACGGTTTCTCAAACCCCGCGACGTAGATCGACGTGTGCAGCTTTGAAACTCTCAAAAAAATTAGTTACTATAGCAGTATACATACATACATCATCATCATCACTTAAATAAAAAAAAATTACACTCCTGCTTTGAACGTTAAACTGTGAATCGACTATTAAACGTCGCAGAAAGTTGTGCGGGTTTGCTCTCACCTGGTTGCCAGTCCTGCGCTTCCAGCTGAAGCGATGCCAAAATACAGGCGTGCTTAAATATGCCGAGGAAGTAGTTGCTGCTTCTTCTTGCTTCTTCGTTCGAGAAGAGCGTCCCGACCGCGTTGTCCAACGACTGCAGCAGATGGCCCGATGCCCTCTGGACCGTCTCTGCCGAAGTCGAGTTTGGCGAAGGACCTGCGGATAGTTGGATGACCTCTACGTGATTCTCCGACCCCTGGTGGAGGAGATCAGCCAGCTGGGATACCCTCGCCGATATATCGGCCAGCCTCCGAAGGCAGTTCTGCCGGCTCGACGGAACCAAAGGCCATCTCGACTCCGTTAAGAGGTCCCTGGCCGTTGGCCGGACCCGACCTAGACGGGCCTGCGGGGCCACATCGCCGCTTGCGTTCATCAGCTGGTGGATCCCCTGGAGGAAAGAGTTCACCCCCGTTACCGGGTCCCTCCTGGCCGGGTCCGCCCTGGCCGTCCGGCCCTTGGCTCCCCGCGTCCGGCCCACTGCGACTTCGAGCAGGTCGTCGCAGGACCGCGGCGACAGAGAGAAGCTGCAGACCAAGTCCAGGATGATCATGACGGGGACGCTCAGCTGCCGGTACTGGTCGCCGGCGGCGGACGGCATCTCTCCGGCCCCGGGGAGACGGAGCTCCGGCAGGGACGGCAGGTCGGACGACGCCAGGAGGACGTCCACGACCCCGGTCACGGAGGTGGACGTCATGCCCGCGGCCGCCATCGAGGCGATGTCCACCGCGGCCGGTCTGCTCCTCCGGCCGGGAGGGGTACTCGTTAGTAGTGTTCTTGCCTGCTGGGCGCTAGATTTATTCTCCAGGGACTGCAACTGGTGGACCGCCTTCTCCCACCGCTGGGAGAAGTGGACTTCCACTGCGTCCGGCCTGTCGTCCATACCAAACATTTTCACGACCTTGTGACAAGAGTCCATAGACAAAAAGAAATTTTCCACGACCTTTAAGCTAACCGTTACAGAAATAGTGCAGCTGTGATTGGTTAATAGGTTATTACACAAGTCAGTATTTCAATGATACAGCAAAATCAGTGTTTTTTTTACCTTCGTCACTTTTCGGGTGGGGGGTAGAATAGGAAATAAAACCGAATTTGTCAGACTATTTCTTTAATTAAATGGAATGGCATATTATTTTCTAAATTACTTCTTGTCTCTTGTCTCTATACAGGTTTTTTCAGAGTTTTACATACTAATGTATTTCTTCACCAAATTAAAGAAAGGCAGACTGAGGCAGAATGATTGTACTTTCTGTAGGAATGCAGAAGAATCCATAAATCACCTCTTCTGGGAGTGTGAAGTTACCTCTAACTTTTTTAACGACATAGAACAGAGAATTTTAGGCAAGTCGGTTTATTTCAGATGAATGGGATATCTCCTCTGGCTACAAACTTCTTTTGACACATCCGTACAATTTTCTAATATTTATTAATATTTATTAATCTTAAATATTATATTTGTCCAAAAATTTAAATGCAGCAATACCCATTCTAAATGAATTCTATAAGTTTAAATTCTATTTACAAGTTGAACAAAGTATTTCAGGCAAACCCAACAAAGAGTTGCTGCATTTTGTTTGATCGGCTTAAAGTTGCACTTAATAATAGCCAACTGTTGTTATTCCAATATAAATATCTATTTTCCTGTATTGTCTTTTATATTAAAAGTATCAACATGAATTAAAAAAGATTGATACCAATTTTTTAATTTTTTTAAGAGAACATCAGAATAGAGATGGAGAATAAAATATCTAAATAAATAAGATTAATTATTATTGCACATTAATGAATGATTTTGTATGAGAACATCAGAATAGAGATGGAGAATAAAAAATCTAAATAAATAAGATTAATTGCACATGTTATTGCACATTAATGAATGATTTTTTTTTCATTAAAGTTGTTAGTCCTAATAAAAAAAAAAACTTCACAATACATAAACTACATAATAAATGAAACTGATTGTTCGACTTAGAGCCACATTTTTACCTCATCTTTCTACACTTCCAATCTGGAAGGAGAGTTTTTAATTAATCCTCCGTCGCAGACCTTCACTGTTTGTTTTACCAGGAGACACACTCACCTGAGAGGCCTGTGAATAGTTTCCCTTCCTCAGGCACATCTTCAGGAGCGTGTCGTCCGTGGCCAGCATTCTGGCCACGACGCTCCGGTCGTTCGCCACGGCCGCCGGCTGGCTCCCGCTCTGGATCCTCCGGCGGCGTCTCCTCCTGCGACCCCTGACCTTCCCGCTCCCGCTATGGGTGCCGTCTGGGATGCAAAATATCCGTTACAAAATAGTGAGTGGGACGCGAGAGTGCATTGAACGCAGGATGGTTGGTGATAAAAATGGTGGGTTCATAAATTTGAACCAGATTGCCGGTGAGAAAAATGGTCGGTCATAAATTAGTATTCGAAAGGAGGCCAATGAGGTGAATGAGAAAAGCGTATATATATCACAGTTTTGTTTCAAGCAAATATAGCAAACAATACATCGAGGGAATCATTTTATTAAAATCAAGTCTACAAGCTCGTTAGTGAAACTGTCGCCAGGAAACTTCGTAACATGAAATATACTTTGTGGACAACTTACCGGCGGAATGTCTGTTTTCGCCGCTATGCTGAGAGGGAGCACTCTGAGAGCCGCTCTCTCGGCCAGAGTTACTAACGTCTAAAATAAATAAATAAAACTGAAATAATATATGATACATGCAAGCTAAGCAATAGCCAGAAGCAATGACTTCAACTCAAGAAGCAGAAATCTTAGATAGCAACCATTGAGAGTCACTCTCCTTGACTGAACTACTAATGTCTACAATAAATATATAAAACTGAAATATTATATGATACATGCAAGCAAAGCAAAAGTCAGAAGCAAGGATTTTAACCAAAGAAACAATAATCTTAATTAGCAACCTTGAGAGCCACTCTCCTTGACTGAACTACTAACATCTAAAATAAATAAAACTGAAATAATATATGATACATGCAAACAAAGCAAAAGTCAGAAGCAATGATTTTAACCCAAAAATCAGTAATCTTATTTAGCAACCTTTGAGAGCCACTCTCCTTGACTGAACTACTAACATCTAAAATAAATAAATAAAGCTGAAATAATATGATACATGCAAGCAAAGCAAAAGTCAGAAGCAAAGATTTTAACCCAAGAAGCAGTAATCTTATTTAGCAACCTTTGAGAGCCACTCTCCTTGACTGAACTAATATATGAAATAAATAAATCAAATTGAAATAATATGTGATACATGCACGCTAAGTATTAGTCAGAAGCAATTATTTTAACCCAAAAAGCAGAAATCTTAGATAGCAACCTTTGAGAGCCACTCTCCTTGACTGAACTACTAATGTCTAAAATAAACAAATAAATAAAACTGAAGTAATATGATACATGCAAGCTAAGCAAAAGTCAGAAACAATGATTTTAACCCAAAAAGCAGAAATCTTAGATAGCAACCTTTGAGAGCCACTCTCCTTGACTGAACTATACTAACATCTAAAATAAAACTGAAATAAAACCAAAATA